>APFE030675598.1:174997-191490 GCA_000404065.3 Pinus taeda
TTTATGTAATGGGATCACGTCATAGTCAAGAGTCAATAAAGCCCATATTAATAATTGTAAGTGGTTAATCCGCAATTAATAACAGAACCACAGTTAGTTGCAAATGGGTCGTAGTATCAGATAGATGGTATTATTAATACCACGATATTAGCTCGTGGTATTGCATGTATGAGTCATATATAAAGGATAGAGACTCCCTGCGAGTAGCATCGTGTCTTATTTTGTAATCGAGCTCTGCTCTATTGGAGGTTGCCCCCTCAAAGAGGCAAGTGAACATTACTCTCTGAATAATAAAATCATTGTTATTCTGTGTTCTGGGTATCTTTTCTTCACATATTCTGTATTTGGGTATCATTTGCAGGTGAATAGCATAACAATATGGTTTGAAATTTTACCTAAAGCACTCCACTACTCACCAACCAGCAACACCAAATCTCCGTCACCCCGAAAATCCATACCAGCGTACGGACACTCGGCATAAACCATCTCCTGACAGTTGAACCACTCAAATAAGGCATCAGAGAAAGAAACCTGTGGCTGACCAGCATGTCGTGCCATAAGGTCAACTCATCTCTACATCCGTGGCTCAGTTAGTGGTGCCAAGCCAAGTGAAATGTACTGTGGCTGCATTAGTGGGATCTTCTCCAAGGCCAAAGCGGTCAAAATGGAACCATATCCAAAGTTCTTAGAACGTCCATTTTTCACCTTGGTAAGTTGTTATTTTATCACTAGAAGTACTGCATCACACCAGTTGAACACCTTCGGTTCAAGGCATTCTAAGGCATACTACATATAGGACCTGTTGGCCAAGTGAAGAGCCGCACTACCAGCCAGTCTAGCAAAGGTAAATAAGATGGTCCTCAAGGACCAGACAGTGACATCTCGGATGTTGATCTTGCTATCCTGCTCGGCTGATATCCTTCTCTACAATATCGGCGAATATAATCCCTCACAGATTTGCCCCCATGGGCGAAACCTGATAGTGAGAGAGGGGCACCACACCTCGATAAACCGGTCAAAACGTAGACTTCCATAACAATCAAGGGGATGCATTTCCTCTAATCTCGAACACCTGGTGGGTAGGATCCCATGCATTGAGGAAATATTGCAACAAGTTGATTTGTTGCCTCATACTAGAGATGCAGAAGAACTTGAGCAAACCACAATTCTGCAATGCAGTTATCGTACCCAGATCATGTAAAGAAACCATTTCCTCTTCTTCATGCTCATGTTCTCACCATGTAACAACCATTTTTCTCCAACGAATCTCTGAAAACAAACAAGAGAGGAGTCAGGATCCTGATTTGGCAAAAAACAGGAAAAATTTCCATGAAAAAACAGTGCACAAGTTTCCCTCCTTGCACCCATCGCACCCCAGCTGTGTACTGGGAATGATGCATACTGACTGGCCAATGTCTAGCCTAGTATGCATCACACCTTTCGATATACATAGGGTGCGATGGGGGCAGAATGAATTGTTCAAACCCAGAGGCTCAAAAAAGTAGGGAAACATGCTCAGAATTCAAAAAGGAAAGAATGCAATTGAAGAGCCGAGGTTTAGCTCCTACCTGGTCTAGACGGTGCCAAGAATTGTCCACAGAATCTCCCAGAATCAGCTAGTGAAAATCAAGGGGGAAAACACCTCCAAAACTCCAACAATCTCAAGCTCAAATGAAATGGTAAAATGAGGGGTAAAAAACTACTTTTAAGTTACTTTTCATGTAATTCAAGTAGGGTATTAATGTTTTAACTCATTTTTCAAGCATGTATTCTCATTTCTAATCAGTTTGATTGAGCAATTGAATAGGTAGTATGACCGTCAAAAGAACATAGTGTTAACAGTGGGTCGAATATCGAAGACCATTATCACGAGCAATTTTTATGTGAACTTCAAGCTCGTTAAAAATTAAACCTAAGCAATGAGAAAATGTTCCCCCAGAGTTTAAGCCCATTAAAAAATGAACTAACCTCCAGTAAATAACCATTGCGAATGAATTATCATCAGCTTCTGAGCCCTGGTCATGTTCTTACCATCACCTCCACTCTGTTTTAGCTGATCATATGCCTCCATTTGATTGTTTGCCCTTTTGAGGAACAGCTGCAATGAGTGATTCTATTAGCCATCCTTGTGACACTGCCATGATTGTAAAATTCCAAGCCTTACCTGGAATTAGAAGCTACCTGGAAATATCACTCGTTCCTCAAAAATGAGTCTCCTTTAAGATATTTTCATCTGACTCATAAAAAATGAAAATATTGCAGAGAAATTGGCCTATCCAGCTCGTTAAAGCTATCGGAAGTGATATCCATTCTCTAGATTTTAATCTTTTTGGACCTGAGGGATTATTACACAAAACGATCGAGCGCTTGTTTTGTTCGGCTCGTTGAAACTATCGAAAATTCATCCCTTTCGTATTATTTTATACTTTTTCAGACTTAAGGGATTATATGACGAAAAAGGATCACTGGAGTTTCCTTTCCATCCCTTTTCAGACTCTCTAAAATTGAAAAAGGGTTGAGTTGTCTTTGTTGTTAAACTTGTTAAAACCAATAGAGAAAAACTTGTCCATAGAGACAAGAACGAGTTTCACTGTCGCTAGGCTCGTTAAAACATAGTGACAGGTTTGCCTGAAGGGCAAATTATAGAACAAGCATATGTTATCCTACTCAAGATTGCTAAAAATAAAGAGGTACTGGTCATCAATGACTGGGGAAAATTGGGAAGAAAACTTGAAGAAACTTTATTGATAGCAAGTCGCTCTTGAACATGACACTTTCACTCCATCACCATGATTGAGTCGGGTTGGGTTATTCCATTCACCGGTCATACTACCATTGGTCCATCATACCATCCATCTTTGGGGTTAATGCTACCAATCCATTTCAGTGTCGTCGATATGTTCAAGAGAAGTCGATCAAAGAATTCACCAACCCATCTTGTGTCTCACCCACTGCAATACCTTCACACTTCATTCTTTCATGACCGCCACCCTGAACCCTTTATCATCAGATCATTTTCACCTCCACAAAATCATTTTCTCCATACCATGTCGTAGATGTGGGATTCATTAAGGCCCTCCTACGACGAGTTACTTCTTGTGGACGATAACTCATTATCCAAGAAGTCAACCTAGGAACAACCCTTTCAGTACTTTGAAGCTTGCATGCCTCAATGGCAAGTTTCTCACTTCCGGCAACAGGTTTACATCAATGGCCTTCGATCGAAAGATTTTGCGTTGTGTTCGATGAAAATTCCCATTTTCACACCATGCAAATTTTACTGTAGTACCTTCGGTGTCATCATCATTATCGGTGATTCCTCTCGCGCCTGTTAACAGCTTACATCATTGGCTGGTAATCAGGCGATGTCTTTCCATGTTCGACTCTAGAACATTTTTCACATGGATCGACTTATACTTCGGGCGAAGATTGAACGAGTTTGAAGACCCCAAATCTAGTTTCATCCATCCGGGCTGCGATATATTCAGGAAAATAAAGACATCAAATGTACATAATTACTGCATAGATGAGCATCCGAATCAAAGGATGATGGCTCTATCATAATCATCAGTCTGCCACATAAATGGTTGTCTGTCCTATGTACATGAAAATGAAGTTATAAAGCTGAGCATGGGAATTCCCGCCTCAGCTAGATCATGAAAAAGTTATGAAGATAATGTATTGTATTGTATCTTATTATAGGTCACCTTCCAGTTCGAAAAACCTCGGATCCTCATGATAAAGCATTTCACCTGACATCAAATATTTTTGAGCTCATGTTTTAGGGGGCAACTGTTATAGACATATTTGGACACTACAACCCCAAACACATATTTCTATAAACCAAGGGCTTCTGAGTCCCTAAAAGTGTTGTTTCATGCACTAAAGGAACAAGGTCAGCTGATTACATCATCTCCCAAAAGTTCTCCACAAAAAATTGCTCAGAACTAGTCAAAACTAGACCATACAGGTTGCTTAGTGCTAAGGGTGTGATGCATCTCACCTGCTCAGTGCAAAAAGTGTGATGCATACTGGAAAGCCCTTCTGGAGGGTGCGATGGGTGAGAGTAGATAAATGGCAAAGACAGTTTGCAAGGTGGATGATCATGTAATATTCCAGAAACTTCTCCTGTGACACTTGCCTCTCCGAATTTGCCCAGGGATGAGTAAGAGATCGTCAATCTCTAAGTGGAATCAAGAACTATCAAAGAGAGGACACTAATTAAAATCCCAGAAGCTAACTCACCCCCCTACAATCATCTATATATGGATCCCTCATCCTAGAGATCCAGAGGATGGAATTTTGCATCTTGTAAGGAAGTGTTGTTAGTTTCTTGGTGGAATATCATAGTTTTGGGTGATCTAAGCTTTTCATGAGGTGAAGAAGGGCTTTCATGCTAGAAGGATGACGTTGGGTTAGATCAGCCCCTATGATTTGAATTTACTGACTATCATTAGCTCGACCTAAATGCCTGAACTAAGCTACAAACTGTGACCAAGAACCAAGTTGAAGTCTTGTTCCTGGACCATCGCACCTTCTCCTCTTGGGAATCTGGATGCATCACACCTCCTGTGTGCAGTAGTTGAGATGCATCACTCTTTCTCTGTGTTGCAGGTACGATGATCAGATAAGACCTCTTCTGCTCCCAGATTTTGGTTTTTTGCTCACACTCTTCAGCTTTATTCATGAGTTTTTCTGTCTGTGATCAGTATACCACTGTGGAAACTCCCTTCCTTTGCATGATTCAGCCTCCATAGTACAAAGAACTGTAAATGTTTTTATGTATTTTTCATCATTTACGGTTCAGTCCTTTACAAAGAAGTAGCGTAATCAAACTGTCATCTTTTGATTTGGAAGTGTCGCAAGTGTCATTTTCAGTCAAAGAAAATAATTCTATAGTTCTTGATGGTCGATTACACTGTTACTCTTGTATTTGATGTGAATTAATAGTTTTTCAAGTGTCGAAAGCAATTTTTCAATTCAAAATCGCAAAGTGTTATTATCTTCCTTTCGTCTTTTGAAGAGAAAATCGTTAGTACTATCACTTGAAATGATTCAGATTTGTACCTTAGCATTCCTTTTGTCATTCACACATTAAGAAAGAGAAAACAAATACGTGCATGTGCATTTGCATTTAGACCGCTTGTTGATTTTGATTTAGGACAATGCATCTAGTGTGTGCTCTCTGCTCTATGTTGAAAGAATCTTGTTTCTCTTTCCTTAGTAGCTAGGATTTTCATTGCAAAAAGAAGATTAAACGATTGTTTATCATCTTAGGTTGCATTTTAGGAATTGTATATCTACATCACGCGGTGAACTTGAGAGGCAAACTTTTTTAATAAAGATCAACTGTAAAATAAATTCAATGAACATAAAAACACTTTGGAACCTAACGCAGAACGTTTAGAAGTCTAGGCTAGAGACGTATTCCAGCGTCGTAAAGCCTGGTAACTATCACTTTCATTGTAGGTTGGGTGATTCCTCCTCTTTGAGATGACAAGTGCTATTACGGACTTGTGCTCCCACATACCGTCGAATATATATTGGGAGACCACAATAGGCTTTATCATTTATCCTTAAGAAGCGGTGTCTGCCACCCTATCAATTGCAATGCACTGAACACAACATTCGAGAAGATTGACTGTCGTACCGTAAAAAGTATTCTATAGTTTTGTGATTGTTTTGGTAATCCCTCTGCCTAGATTTCTAGAGTAGTCTCTTTTATTCCTTTTCAGACTCCTTAAAGGAAAAGGTCGATATGAGCACTTGTCACTTCAGGCTCATTAAAAATTGAAGGCGACTAGAGTCATCTTTATCTTTTTCTCGACTCTTAAAAATTGAAAAGGCAAGTTGTTTCAAAGCATCTAAAAGTCTTTTAATTCAGAACCATTTTTCCCTTATTTTGTGTTAATCGAGTAATCCGCAATCATGGAAGAAAGTTAATGAAAACTCTGTCATTCGTGGAGATTATTGAGTCAACCATATTTGACTTCGGAAATGAAACTATTCCAGACAAAGCGAACTCGTTTAACTGGATCAAAGTCCCCTATTTTGCTTGGAACTTATGTTCCAACATTCTCAGGGACTCCAGTTACTCCAACCATCTCTGGTACCCCTGCCTTTACAGAAGAAGTTCTGTGGCCACAAGAGGACATTAGAACTGATCCTAGTGTAATGGTAAACACTTGCATTCCTGAATCGGCTCCATCTACAGCTGATTTGGAAGGTGTTACCCCTTCAACAACTGTCACTACAAAGTCTATACCTTCTTCGGCACCAAAAATATTTTCGGACCTGACGATCTGCCTCTCCCACCTGGATTGATTGCTTTAGAAGAGATTGTGGAGGATCCTCCATCCAGTACTCCATTTCATTTTGGAGCTTGGATCACCCTCTATCCTTCTTCATCAGAAGTTAATCTCCCGCAAGTTCCTGTAGAATTGCTAGGAAATATTTTGGATAGACTAGATATGTCTGAACAACCATCAACATCTAGGACTATTTCATCTGACACAGCAGAAGCAGAACCCCCTGCTGCTACTCCAACAATGTTTGTTGGTGTACCATTTGTCAAACTAGCTCTCAACTGCTAGATGGAGTCCATCCATGGATTGTTTCGACAGTATGGTCTGTTCCCGTTTGTTCGTCCGGAATAATATCCGGAATCTCTTATGTTGAGTCTCAACAAATTGATCCTTCACAAGAGTATCAATTTGGGTAGTCCAGTCCCCAAAGGCCAATCATTCCTTTAAGTACTAGATTGCCACCATATAGGGGGCAGTATGCCCTTTCATTGTTTCCTCTGGGAGAACAACCATATGGGAGTTCACAACAGAATTTGGGTCATGTTGGAATTACATCCAGTGGTTGGGTGCCAATACTACTTCAACAACCAAGAGTTGTATACTCAATGCAACAAAGCCTACCTGTGTCTAATATCGCCACTACATCAACCATTGTGACATTGTCACAAGTACAAGTGTTTCCTATTGTATGCCAACCTCAAGTCTCTCAAGTCGTAATACAACAGCCTCTTGTCTCCACGACACAGCCACAATCACCGATTAGTGGCTCCCTAACCGAAGTGACCCAGGTTCAAACGAGTACTATTACCCCTCATCTTGGTCAAATGGCCAGTATTGGACAACAGCAAATGGACTCACAACCATGGCTGGTGCCATATCAACAACCGCAATTCCAACAAGCTTACCAAGGATCTCAACAACAAGTCTTTGCGAGTAATGGGCAGCCATATATTCAAAATGGTCAACAACAATCATATCAAAATGGTTATGCTCATCAACCTTACCAAAGTTATCAGCATCAAATGCATTATGCTGGTATGCAAAGACCCACTGCTCAGGGAATACCATCTTATCCTGGGTATGCTTCACTGAACCTGAATCAACAGTTGCCCTTCATGGCGACTTTAGAGCTACCGAATCTAAATCGACTAACAAACGATCTGATTGCTTATGCCCCTTGGTGGCCAGTGATTCCTCATAAACTTTCGTCAGATATTCCTAAATTTAATGGAAATCCAAGTGAAGACCCGTCGAATCATGTGATGACCTTTCATCTATGGTGTTCATCCAACACTCCCAATGATGATTCGATTAGGCTTCACCTTCTTCAATGAACGTTAACTGGTCCAGCAACAAAATGGTACATCGAATTGCCTAGAGCTTCATTTGATAACTTCAACACCCTTGCCATGAAATTTTTAACCCATTTTCAGTTACCAAGAAGGTACGAAACAGGAACAGATCTTCTTACCAATTTCAAATAGATGACAGCCACTCACATATCTGATCATATCCATGAATGGCAGTGTTGTCGTGGAATGGTAAAAACGTATGTTCCTGATCAGCTGTTAGTTGAATGGTTTATTAAGTCATTGTTACCTTCTATCACAAAAGATGTGGCAAAGGGAGGGGTTTTCACTGAAGAGCAAGTCATTGCTTATGCGCAATATCTAGACTTGATCTATACTCAGTCTAGCACACTCTATGAAAAAATATTTGATGCTCCTAGACTGGAATTTTCTGTTCCTCCTCCTCTGAAATCAAACAAAGACTCTCATGCCAGTGATGGTGTGATAGGTACGACTAGCACGAAAATCATAAAGGCTACATCAAAGAAAGCTCGTACAGTTTCTAGTAAAAGTGAAAATGAAGAACTTCTTGCCTCGGAGGTAAATGCTGTGTCAACTGACAAAGGCAAAGAACTGAAGAAACCACGGGGCAAGAAGAAAGAGAAAGGGAAAAAGAAGAAAGAAGAGAAGTCATCTCCTGAAAAATCTTCTACAAACCCTTCTGGAGAAAGGAAACCAAATCATCCATGCTTTATATGTGATGAGGATCATTGGACGAAAGACTGTCCACATAGAGCTGAGCTTAGGAAACTCTTAAAGAATTCAAAAACCTCAGTGGTATTGACTAATCCATTTCCAAATCTGGGAACCAATCTGGTTTCTAATGACAATTCTTCCCCATCCCAAGTGCTCATGTTTTCCATTTCGAAATAGCAAATTGATGCTTTGATATCAAAAAGGAATAAATATTACAAGAATCCATAGCTATCAAACAACAAGGTTATTGATCAACCGAGTAGTTCAACAACAACTTCGACCGAAGTTGTGCCACCCATCATTCTTGAGCTGATGATAAAACTGCCAAAGGGAGTAGTACACATGTCTACATTTAATCCCTGTGCCAGAGAAACACAGAATTATAATATAGTAGAGGACCTAGCCCAATCATCTTCCGCTATGTCGACACTTGAGGTACTGTAAAATTGCCCCTCCCAAAAGCAGGATCTATTATCATAAATAGGTGGGATTGACCCAACGGATTGCAATATTGTGGCCTTTAATCATAAAGGATATGACCCTCAGCTACCAACTCAACTTGCTTTCCTTTTTCAAGTGAAAGGCCTCAACAAAACTGTTCATCGAACGATTATTGATGAGGAAGCATCTACATGTATTATGTCAATGAGTTGCTGGAAAACTTTGGGCTCACCACCCTTGTCGCGTTCATCAACGATGTTGAAAGAATTTGATGGATGAACATACACTCCATACAGGATTTTAAGCAACCTACAAGTCGAACTGGGGGGCAAGACAATAGAAATTGATGTTGAAGTTATCAATGGAAACCTCGATTACAACATCCTACTCGAAAGGCCTTGGATATATGCTATGGTCGCTATTGTATCGACATACTTTAGAAGATTTCATTTCCTTTCCAAGGAGGAATTACAATCGTCGACCAACAAACGTTTCTCCCCAACAGTTTGCAAGTTATGAGAAGCATTTCGATGATCCATGGGAGCTCTCATTCGCTTAAAAATATCAGAGTAGGCCTACTAAAAGACCCGACATTGATGGGTACTTTTTCCCTACCACCTTCGAACGATCTGGCAGAAGTGGCCATAGTCAGAACCTGCAATATGGTGTCTTCCATTTAGAAGATATCCGATCACAATGTTAGCATGGCTCATCGCCAGGTTTTGCCTCCAAGCCCAATAGAAGTATTGTAGCAATCAATGTTTTCCGCATGGGAGGCAAACCCAAATCAATGCTCATCAAGCATTTGGATAGATAGGTCTAAGGAAAATGGTACCCCTTCAGATCCTTGGTCGCATGTACATTCTACAGACAAAGGAATTGTTCAATCAATGATGGTTGACGGGGCACCATGGGAAGATTACCACCATCGTTCCCATCTTCCAGATTATAAGGAAGATTGTTCCAGTGACCTTGATCATCCTTCAGTATTTGATTTCCTATCGAATACTGTAAATACAATGGATTCCAAGCGAAACTTGTCCAATATTGAAGAGACTATCGCCATCAATATCTTGACCAAACCAAATTTTGTAGAGAATATTCATGTCGGCAAATCTTGTTCTCCTTCAGAACTAGAAATATATTACGCTCTCTTTCACGAGTTCAGAGATGTCTTTGCATGGTCATATGAAGAAATTCCAGGCATTAACTCGAGTATAGTTGAACACAAAATTAAGATGTATCCAGATGTCAAACCAGTACGGCAATGACTTTGATAGGTGCATCCCAAGAAAGCCACTGCCATCAAGGCAAAAGTTGCAAAAATTCTCCATGCTGGTTTCATTTACCCGGTTCCTCTAACCGATTTGGTATCGAACATTGTTCCCGTAATGAAAAAGCAAGGAACGATTAGAGTGTGCATTGATTATAGGGATGTAAATCAAGCTTGTCTAAAAGACAACTAACCTACACCCTTCATTGACCAGATAATTGATGAATGCACCGGATGTGAAATCTTTTCATTTATGGATGGATTTTCCAGGTATAATCAAATAAATATCCGCCCACAGGACCAGTCAAAGACTGCATTTATTTGTCCATGGGGCACATTCGCTTACCGCAAGCTACCTTTTGGTTTAAAGAACACAGGGGCAACCTTTGAGAGGGCAATGAATTATGACTTCCATGACATCAAAAACATCATTCAACCATATCTCGATGATCTTCCAGCTCATTTTTGAAAGCAGACTGATCATCTGCAGCATTTGAGAGCAATATTTCTACGTTGCCGACACTACAAGATATGACTCAATCCACACAAATGTGTGTTTTGTTTCGGTTCTAGTTGTTTACTTGGTTTTGTAGTCTCAAAGGATGGGATTTGACTCAACCCATGTAAGGTTCAGGCAATCATTGATTTTCCTCCACCTTCAAACTTGCTTCAGATTCAGAAACTCCAAGGGAAAGCAAACTTTCTGAGGAGGTTCATTCCAAATTATGCCGAACTTGCTAAAGTTTATATGCGTCTGTTGAAAAAAGAAGTACCCTTCATTTGGGATCAGGTTGCGCACACTTCCTTTGATGCTCTAAAGGAATCCCAAATAAAAGCATCATTAATGTATGCTCCTGATTATCAAAAAGACTTTAACATGTATCTAGCTGTAGCAGATACGACCATAGCAATGGTTTTAGTTCAAGAAGAAAATGGAATTGAACATCCTATTTATTATTTAAGTCAAAACTTATACAGAAACCAGGTACTCCTATGTTGAAAAGATGGCTCTCGTAGCTGTTCAAGCGATACATAGATTTCAACTCTACATCCTCTTTCCAAAAACTACCATTTTGTCAGATTGCAACCCCATGACTTATATCTTGTCGCGACAGTTACTGGGGGAAAAATATTCCAAATGGATAGAAAATTTGCAAGAGTTTGATCTAGAATTCGTAAAATCAAAATCAAAGAAAGCTCTGGTATTCGTGGAGTTACTATGCGATCTCCCATCGTCATCCAACGATTCAACATCGAATGCAACAATCGTGGATGAATATTTATTTCTGATATCTTCAAGCGATCTGTGGTATGGAGATATAATCATCTATCTCCAGACCCAAACATATAGGTCTAATACCTCCCGTTCAGAGCAGCGATGTACTCGATACCAAGAAGAAGACTACATGATCATCGGTGATACACTTTACTGTCGTGGTATCGATACAGTTCTGCGAAGGTGCCTCACCCATGAGGAGGCTGAAAATGTCCTAAATGAATGTCATTCAGGTGCGTGCGGGAGGCATCAATCTAGCTACGCTATAACACAAAAGATTTTATGAGCAGGGTACTTCTGGCCAACAATGTTCAAGGATTGCATAACCGCAGTCAGAAGTTGCAATGCTTGTCAAGTCTTCGATCGCAAAACCAAAATTCCACCTGCACCTCTACAACCAATAGTTGTTGTTGGGCCATTCACCAAATGGGGCATAGATTTCATGACTTTTAACCCCACCTCGACTGGGGGACATGGGTATATCATATTCATAGTTGACTATTTTACGAAATGGGCCGAGGTGATGCCTACATTAAACAACACTGACAAAACGAATGCTCTTTTCTTTTTCAATCATGTAGTCTCCACATTCCATGTTCCACAAGCTATAGCTACAAATAATGGATTGCATTTTTGCAACCACATGATGGTTGAGTTGGCTGCCAAATTAGGACTATCCCACGACAGTTCTACTCCGTATTATCCGCATGCAAACAGACAAGTTGAGGCAATCAACAAAGTCCTGAAGCGCATGTTGCAAAGGATGATTGGAGTCCATAACCGGAGTTGGCACCTAATCCTGTACTTAGCCTTATGGGCATACCGGAAAATGGTGAGGAATGCAACTGGATTTACACCCTTTTAGCTGGTGTATGGCTTGGAAGCAATCTTACTAGTTCAGTGTCAAATCTTGTCCCTCCAACTCGCAATCGATCTCCTCCCTAGAACTTCAGAACAGGAGGCTCGTTTCTCGGAACTAATACAACTGGATGAAACCTGTCGTGATGCCGCCTTGGCTAACTAAGCTCTTAATAAACGAATCAAGACACAGTTTGACAAGAATGTCAAACCCCGTGTCTTCTCAGAAGGCGACCTAGTCTTACTTTACGACCATGAATCCAATAAATTGGGAGCAGGTAAGTTCCAGTCTTTATGGATGGGCCCCTATATTGTTAAAAGTGTATTAGAAAGAGGAGCTTACGAGTTAGTGGATTATGATGGGATTCCACTGGCACAACCCCGCAATGGGTTGTACCTTACGCATTACTATGCTTAACTCAGTATAGTAACCCCTATGCTTTTGTTACATTTTTGTTTTCACTAAAAGAAATCGTTTTGGTTAGGTAATCCACTTTTTCATTTGTTACAGATGTCGAACCCATTGGAATCATTCATTGGATATGCCAACGGAGCAAGCTGTAGTTCACAGAACCTATCTTCTGCGGCCTGGGCCATCTTTGATCCAAGCGGCGAGTTAGTAATTTTCAGAGGGGTATGTATTGGACGATCAACGAACAACATCACTGAATACAACATGTTGATAGAGCTCCTCTCTGATGCCATCGCAAATGGCATACGCCAACTTGTTGTCAGGCTAGACTCACAGCTCGTCATTCTACAACTCACCGGTATATATTCTGTACGGAATCTAGCTATCTATCGCATGTGCTTAACGGTCAATATTTTGGAAAGACAATTTGACTCTATCCAATATCAACATATTTCCAAAAATTTAAACACATTAACAAATTCATTGGAAAATTATGTGTTAGATAGACATTTGCGACATTTATAAAAGAAAAGCATTTCATCAATATTTGCATCACGATCATGTAACTTAACCAAAATGAAGCTCCGAAAATCAAAAATATACATGTAATTGTTTATACATAGTGTTCTTTGTCCAGGAAAAAATCGGTCAAGTGACCTAAAAACTCAAAATACTAGGGAGCACCGTAGTCTAATGGTGTTGGTGATAACAAGTCACTGCCTGTGCAATCATGCGTAAAAGCCTAGTCCATCGACGTGGCACACCAGTAGTATGTTGCTGTAATCTCAGAGACAACTCGTCAGTCCTCACATCTGAGATACCAAGAGTGAGGCCTCTGATCTGATCATGCAATGCTGCAAGAGTCTCGACCACATCTAGGTCATGAAGGACAACCCTCTCTACAGCCTCTCCCGCTGGAATAGCAGATGGTGCTCTCAGGCACACTGTTGGTCGCACCGGTCCGATATATACATGAGCACATGAGTTTTGATTAGTCTTGGTAAAAGAAAGCACAGGAACATTATAAAAGAAATAAACAGGGATATGGTTCAAAATTCTACCTAAAGCACTCCACTACTCACTAGCCGACAGAACCAAATCTGGGTCACCCCAGAAATCCATACCAGCATACGGACACTTGGCATAAACCATCTCCTAATGGTTGAACCACTCAAAGAAGGCATCAGAGAAAGAAACATGTGGCTGACCAGCATGTCGGGCCATAAGGTCAACCCATCTCTACATCCGTGGCTAAGTCGGTGGCGCCAAACCAGGTGAAATGTATTGCGGCTGCATCAGTTGGATCTTCTCCAAGGCAAAAGTGGTCAAAATGGAACCATAGCCAAAGTTCTAAGATTGTTTGTTTTTCACCTTCATAAGTTGTTCTTTTATCACTGGAAGTACTGCATCACAGTAGTTTAACACCTTCGGTTCAAGGCATTCTAAGGCATACTACATATAGGACGTGTTGGCCAAGTGAAGAGCCACACTAATAGCCAGTCTAGCAAAGTTAAACAAGATGGTCCTCAAGGACTGGTCAATGACATCTCGGATGTTGATCTTTCCTTCCTTTCTTGTCTGAGATACTTCTCTACAGTATTGGCGAATATAATCCCTCACGGATTCGCCCCCACGGGCGGAACCTGATAATGAGAGAGGGGCAGCACGCCTCGATAAACCGGTCAAAAAGCAGATGTCCACAACAGTCAAGGGGATAGATTTTCCTTTGATCTAGAACACCTGGTTGGTAGGATCCCATGCATCGAGGAAATATTGCAACAAGTTGATTTGTTGCCTCATACTAGAGATGCAAAAGAACTTGAGCAAACCAGAGTTCCGCAATGCAGTTACCGTACCTAGATCATGTAAAGCAACCATGTCCTCTTCTTCATGCTCATGTTCTTGCCATGTAACAACCATTTTGCTTCGATGAATCTCTTAAAACAAACAAGAGAAGAGTTAGGATCCTGATTTGGCAAAAAACAGACAAAATTTCCATGAAAAAATAGTGCACAAGTTTCCCTCCTTGCACCCATCGCACCCCAGCTGTGTACTAGGAACGATGCATACTGACTGGCCAATGGCCAGCCCAATATGCATTGCACCTTTCGATATACACAAGGTGCGATGGGGGAAGAATGAATTGTTCAAACCCTAGAGGCTCAGAAAAGTAGGGAAATATGCTCAGAATTCAAAAAGGAAAGAATGCAACTGAAGAGCACAGTTTTACCTCCTACCTGGTCCAGATGGTGGAAAGAATCATCCATAGAATCTCCCGGAATCAACTAGTGAAAATCAAGGGGGAAAACACCTCCAAAACTCCAACAATATCAAGCTCAAATGAAATGGTAAAATGAGGGGTAAAAAACTACTTTTAAGTTACTTTTCATGTAATTTGAGTAGGGTATTAGTGTTTTAACTCATTTTTCAAGCATGTATTCTCATTTCTAATCAATTTGATGAGAAATTGAACATGTAGTATGACCATCAAAAGAACATAGTGTTAATGGTGGGTCGAATATCAAAGACCATTATCACGAGCAGTTTTTATGTGAAGTTCAAGCTCATTAAAAATTAAACCTAAGCAATGAGCAAATGTTCCCCCAGAGTTTAATCTCATTAAAAGATGAACCAACCTCCAGTAAATAACCATTGCGAATGCATTATCATCAGCTTTTGAGCCCTAGTTGCATTCTTACCATCACCTTCGCTCTGTTTTGTCCAATCATATGCCTCCATTTGATTGTTTTCCCTTTTGAGGAACAACTGTGATGAGTGATTCTGTTAGCCATCCTTGTGACACTGCCATGATTGGAAAATTCCAAGCCTTACCTAGAATTAACAGCTACCTGAAAATATCACTCGTTCCTCGAAAAAGAGTCTCCTTTAAGCTCTTTTCATCTGACTCATAAAAAATGAAAAGATTGCCGAGAAATTGGCCTCTCCAGCTCGTTAAAGCTATCGGAAGTGCTATCCCTCCTCTAGATTTTAATCTTTTTGGACTTGAGGGATTATTACACAAAAAGATTGAGCGCTTGTTTTGTTCATCTCGTTAAAACTATCAAAAATTCATCCCTTTCGTATTATTTTATACTTTTTCGGACTTAAGGTATTATATGATGAAAAAGGATCACTGGTGTTTCCTTTCCATCCCTTTCCAGACTCTCTAAAATTGAAAAAGGGTCGAGTTGTCTTTGTTGTTGAACTCGTTAAAACCAATAGCGACAAACTTGTCCATAGAGACAAGAACGAGTTTCACTGTCGTTAGGCTCGTTAAAACATAGCAACGGGTTTGCCTGAAGGGAAAATTATAGAGCAAGCATATGTTATCCTCCTCAAGCTTTCTAAAAATAAAGAGGTACTAGTCAGCAATGACTAGGGAAATTTGGGAAGAAAACTTGACGAAACTTTATTGGTAGCAAGTCGCTCTTGAACATGACACTTTCACTCCATCACGATGATTGAGTCGGGTTGGGTTATTCTGTTCACTGGTCATACTACCATTGGTCCATCGTACCATCCATATTTGGGGTTAATGCTACCAATCCATTTCAGTGTCGCCGATATGTTCAAGAGAAGTTGAACAGAGAATTCACCAACCCAGCTTGTGTCTCACCCGCTGCAATACCTTCACGCTTCATTCTTTCATGACCTCCACCCTGAACCTTGTATCATCAGATCGTTTTCACCTCCACAAAATCATTTGCTCCATTCTATGTCGTAGATGTGGGATTCATTAAGTCCCTCCTATGATGGGTTACTTCTTGTTGACGATAGCTCCTTATCCAAGAAGTCAACCTAGGAACAACCCTTTCAGTACTTTGAAGCTTGCATGCCTCAATGGCAAGTTTCTCTCTTCCGGCGATAGGTTTACATCAATGGC
>APFE030675598.1:191954-207271 GCA_000404065.3 Pinus taeda
GCTTCTGAGTCCCTAAAAGTGTTGTTTCATGCCCTAAAGGAACAAGGTCAGCTGATTACATCATCTCCCAGAAGTTCTCCACAAAAAACTGCTCAGAATTGGTCAAAATTGGACCATACAGGTTTCTCAGTGCTAAGGGTGTGATGTATCTCACCTACTCAGTGAAAAAAGTGCGATGCATACTAGAAAGCCCTTCTATAGGGTGTGATGGGTGAGAGTAGACAAATGGCAGAGGCAGTTTGCAAGGTGGATGATCATGGAATCTTCCAGAAACTTCTCCTGTGACATTTGCCTCTTTGAATTCACCCAGGGATGAGTAAGAGATCATCAATCTCCAAGTGGAATCAAGAACTATCAGAGAGAGGACACTAATCAAAATCCCAGAAGCTGACTCACCCACCTGCAATCATTTATATATGGATCCCTCATCCCAGAGATCCAGAGGCTAGAATTTTGCATCTTGTAAGGAAGTGTTGTTAGTTTCTTGGTAGAATATCATAGTTTTGGGTGATCTAAGCTTTTCATGAGGTGAAGAAGGGCTTTCATGCTGGGAGGATGACGCTGGGTCAGATCAATGGGTTGTAGTCCTCTCTTCTAATCTTTACATCAATAAAGTTATTCAAGTTTTCCTCCACATTCTTGTATGTCTGATAATATATGCATTTGTATGGTCAATATATATCTGGTCCTATATTGTTTATGATTGTGGATCTCTGCACTTTGAAGGTATTATGCTGCTTTGACTTTACAAGTACTCTTTGAAGTGAAGTGGTCAAGGGAAGAGAAGAAAAGATCTGTGAGAGGGGAGAAGGAACAATCAGATAACCAAGCGAAAGATTGAGGTTGGTATTCTTTGCTCCTCTCCTATCTACTTCTTGTAAAGGAAAATGAAAGTAACTTTAATCTGTTTGTTTCTAAGATAGCTACCTATCTTAGTGGGACTAGCAGCTCTGCATAGACATTGGATTTCCTGATAACAAAAGGTACAACCAATCCATTCCCAAAATCATACTATATGATCCCAATGGTAGTACATTAAAATGTGTTGTTATAGGCATACAATTTAACTCAAATTCACAAGTTCTTATCCAATGGTGAACTCTCTTATTTGTGCCTATAGCTGACTACACCAACCAATATTCTGCATGCACTTCTTTTCTCAAACCACACTTATCTACTAGATCGGGATTAATATAACTATATTTAGATCTAGGATCAATCAAAATAGAAACAAGTTGATCAAAAAGCTTACTATCCATCTCAATGATAGATGCGTAATGATCCACCTACATGTTGTCGACAGTTGCATAGGTCCAAGGAATGTTATGACCAACATCACCAAATGTATGCACCTCCTGAGCACTATATATTTGGGGTCTACCACCTTGATACTATGGAAAATCACTCTTATGATGATCCTTGCCACATATCCAACACTGTAATGGTTCTATATCACCACCTCTGACCTGCTTCTCTCCATATCCCTTCTCAATTGTATTGAACTTCATGTAAGGGACTGCACTTTATTTCTCACTTTCATCTTGAGGTCTTCCTCATTTTGGTGGCCATTTTCCTTTGGCTTTCTCATTTCCTTTCAAGTCACACTTAGGCTGAACTTTGCACTTCAAATGCTCATAACAACATTTCAACTTTTGAATGGTCTCCTCCAATGATCTAGTCTCATCAAAATCAATCTGGTCTCTATATGCTACTAGCGGTCCACTTATGAATCTCTAAACCTTAGCCTTCTCCTCCTTGAGGTAAGGCACATATGTCAATAGATCTAAGAACCTAATAGTATACTCATCATCTGTCATGGAACCCATCTGTAACTCATAAAAATCCTTAGCTTTTTCATCAAAGCATCTCTCCGAAAAATACTTCTTCTTGAAGATCATCTCAAACTCATGCCAAGTAAAACCATCCTAATGTATATCTTTAACATTCTTCACATCTTCCCACTAATTATATGCTTTACCTTTGAGACTAAAAGTGGCTATCTTTGCTTTCATGTTTTTTGACTACTCATGTAATCCAAAGAAATTCCTCATACCAAGCAACCATGCATATGCATCCTATGACTTATTCATATATCCATCAAAGGTAGGTGGCTTTGCTTTCTTAAACGCATCCGACAAGTATCCCCTATCACTCCTCCTGTATGGATGATAACAATGACGATCATGATGCCTATCCGAACCTAAACTAGAATAGTACATGTTTCCATCACCTCTCCTATCTGGAGTTTCCAACAACCTTCCATCTCTGATCGTGTCATTTTTGTCCAACCTGTGACCACCATAAGTGATCTAAATGAAAAATGGCATCTACCCATGGTATTCATCCACCCATGGTATTCATCCACCCATGGAATCTACCCTTGGTATTGTAAGTGGCATCCACCCATGGTATTGTATGTGACATCAACCCATGGTATTCATTCACCCATAGTATTTACCCACCCACGGAATTTACCCGTGGTATTGTAGCCAAGAAAGACTATAACCAACAAGTCACATTTTGTAAAAGGAGAGATTGTTAGCCATAATGTATCATTTACAGTTATTATATTTTTTAATAAGAAAATTTTCTTTGTGGTTTTGTTATTGTGTGTTCACCTATTTTCTTTTGGCATTTCAAATTTTTAGATCTTGGGCACCTCCCCTCCAAGATCCGTTTCAGTCTTTTAGATCTTGGAGGCCTTGTCCCAAGATCCAGATCAATGGTATCAAATTCATCATACAATTCCATGGGAATGAGGGTTTGATGA
Organism: Pinus taeda; assembly: GCA_000404065.3. Classification (NCBI taxonomy): domain Eukaryota; kingdom Viridiplantae; phylum Streptophyta; class Pinopsida; order Pinales; family Pinaceae; genus Pinus; species Pinus taeda. Next base: position 194,725 of record APFE030675598.1, read on the forward strand.
ATATTTCAATTTGAAAATTTTTCATTAATTTCCAAGAAAATTCAGGCACGTGCTACATCCTCCACAGATCACTTTCTTAGGCCAAGTGGGAAGAATTTTTCTTCTTTCATTTTTCTAGGATTTTTTTTGGGTGGAGAGTTTGTAGATCCGATCTGAAAATTTTGGTGAAAAATTAAAAAAAAAAAATAATAATAGATCTATATTTCTTGCGATAAAATACCCATATTAAGAAAAAAAAATCGACCGAATTGGAGTCTAGATTAGGGGATATCACTGATTTAAAAGAAGCTATGTTGCAGAATTTTTTCTGACGACAATTCATGGACAACGGCTCTCCTATCATTTCTTGCAGTTTTTGTGTAGAAATTTAGAAAAGCAATTGCATATTTGACATCCTTTTGAAAAATCACCCAATTTCAAAAAACAAATGGGTCGAATCAAAGTTCGGATGTGAGAGATATTGCTGATTTAAAATTGGCTATTTTTTTAGAAATTTTGTGACGGTGGAACAGTTGCAATGCAAATCTTAGATTCCGGAGTATCCATATAAGGATTTCCAACATATGGCAAGATGCAGAATGGTAATTATATTTCCAAAAACAACTTATAATAAAGATTCTAAGTTATATTGACCAAGTTATGTCCATTTTAAATCTAGAGGAGCATTTAGAGTGGGTTCCCTTTGGAGACGTGCACTCCCACCCCACTTATGTCGGCACCTTCTTCAGATTCATCACTTTCAGCTTAGAAACATCCAACTTGGGTTCTTTGGAGACATGCCCCCCCACCCCATGTTATGTAGGCACTTGCTACTTCATCAATAATCAACATCACGGTTATGGATCGATTTCACAAAACCTTTGTCATCGAAGTCCATTTGCTAGGCCGCACACTGTTAGTATCATAGTTGGACACAATCATTACAGGGTATCTCTATCCTCATATCTTCTTTCGTCATGGTTCTGGGTCATCTACAAATCCACACATCATTGAAGTCCATTTGCTAAGCCGCACACTATCAATATCACAGTTGGTCACAAGCATTACAAGGTATCTCTATCCTCATATCTTCGTTTGTCATGGTTATGGGTCATCCACAAACCCTCACTTCATTGAACTCCATTTGCTAGGCCACACATTGTCAGTATCATAGTCGGTCACAAGCGTTACACGGTATTTTTATCCTTGGATCTTCGTTCATCACAGTTATGGGTTAATTACATAAAACCCTTCTCTTTAGTGGCTCTTCATATTCAACACAGGCTTCTTAGGAGGGAAATTCACGCAATGGGGACCATTTCTTCTTAAGGAGGGAGGAATGATCTGAATGGAAAATGGCATCTACCCATTGTATTCATCCACGCATAGTATTCATCCACCCATGGAATTTACGCATGGTATTGTAAGTGCCATCTACCCATGGTATTCATTCACCCATGGTATTTTCCCATGGTATTATATGTGACATCAACCCATGGTATTCATTCACCCATGTTATTTAACCACCCATGGAATTTACTCGTGGTATTGTAACCAAAAAATACTATAAGTAACAAGTCAAATTTTTTAAAAGGAGATATTATCCACCACAATGTAGCCTTTACAATTATTATATGTTTTAATAAAAAAAAAAAATTGTGGTTTTGTTATTGTGTATTCTCCTCTTTTCTTCTGTCATTTCAATTTTTCATATCTTGGGGCCTCCCCCCAAGATCTGGACCACTTTTTGGGAATCACGATTGTCGTTAGACCAAAATCCATAGGTGTTAGCCAATGATCACATCGCTAGAGATAAGGATCCATGAGAGGCAGTTAGTCCATGTCGTGAAAACACATGTGGAGCATATGTTTATGCAATATCCAATAATATCCCCTCCTATGTGAGCCGGGTGTGTCTCAAACTCGTGACCTACGCTTTTGATACCACTGATCCCCCAAGATCTGAAAAGTTGAAATGCCAGAAGTGGAGAACACACAATAACAAAACCACAAAGAAACTTTTTTTTATTAAAACATACAATCATTGTAAAGGCTACATTGTGGTGGACAATCTCTCCTTTCACAAAATGTAATGTGTTACTTATAGTATTTTTTTGTTACAATACCGCGAGTAAATTCCATGGGTGGGTAAATACCATGGGCGAATGAATACCATGGGTTGATGTCACATACAATACCATCGGAAAATACCATGGGTGAACGAATACCATGGGTGGAGGCCACTTACAATACCATGGGTAAATTCCATGGGTGGATGAATATCATGGGTGGATTAATACCATGGGTAGATGCCATTTTCCCTTCGAATCAATAAGACCTGTTGTGATATTCTCCATCAGTCTTGTCTTCCTAATCATGGCTTATATGAAGTGGTCCATGTTTCTGCAATTCAGACAAACTCTAAAGTAGTATTGCATTAACCTCTACTTGTTTCTCTTGTGCCTACATGATTTTTTCACTGTCCACCTTACAACTCCTTATTTCTTCCTTCATGCTTCTCAATGTATCTGGAAAATTAGAAGAGTGACGAACACCACACTGCTCATCCGATTCATAGGAAGAGTCTTTATAGTCTACCATCTTGCTAGCTATTTGATCTGTTTCCTGCAAGGCATACTATGTCAACTAAACCAAATCACAATAATTCAGCGTACCTTAGTATACTTCGGGGAGGATACCTTATCTACAATATCAACAAATTAGTGTGATACAGGTATGATATAATCATGACAACATATAAAATATAACACATAGGCATGTAACTATATTTCCATCATTCTAACTAGAGACTAGTCATTTATGCATGACCATATCAACTACACATGCCATGACCTCATGCATGAAAACAACAACCATATCATTGTGTATTGATGTTATAGACATATTTGGGCACTGCAACCCCAATCACATATGTCCATAAACCAAGGGCTTCTAAATCCCTAAAATTTTTTGTTTCATAACCTAAAGGATCAAGGTCAACTGATTACATCATTTCCCAGAAGTTCACCCTAAAAAACTGCTCAGAACTAGTCAAAACTGGACCATACAAATTGCTCCATGCTAAGGGTGTGATGCATCTCACCTACTACACATAGAGGGTGCGATGCATACTGAAAAGCCCTTCTGTAGGATGTGATGAGTAAGAGAAGACAAATGGCAGAGGCAGTTTGCTAGGTGGAAACCCAGAGAATTCTCTAGAAACTGCTCATGTGACACTTGCTTCTCTGAATTTGCCTAGCGATGAGTAAGAGATCATGAAATCTCCAAGTGGAACCAATAACTATCAGTGGAATGACACTAATAAAAATCCCATAAGCTGACTCACCCCCCTGCAAATATCTATATATGGATCCCTCATCCTAGAGATCCAGAGGCTGGAATTTTATATTTTGTAAGGAAGTGTTGTTGGTTTCTCTGTGAAGCATTGTATTGTTGGGTGATCTAGTCTTTTCATGAGGTGAAGAGGGCTTTCATGCTGGGAGGATGTTGGAATAGATAGATGGGTTGTAATCCTCTCTTATACTACTTCTATCAATAAAGCTATTTGAGTTTTCCTCCATATGCTTGTATATCTCTGAACCTTGTATTTGTGTATGCATTTGTATGGTTAATGTATATTTGATCCTATATTGTTTATGGTTATAGATCTCTATGCTTTGATGGTATTTTTTTGCTTTGACTCTACAGGTGTTCTTTGAAGCAGGACAAGTGATGAAGGAGTGGCAAAAGCTTTATCAAAGGAGAGAGGAAACAAGCAAGGATCCAAGCGTAAGACTGAGGTTGGTACTCTCTGCTTCTCTCTCATCTATCTCTCATAAAGGAAAACACAAGTAACTTTGAATTGATTGATCCTAAGATAGCTACTCGTCTTAGTGGGACTAGCAGCTCTGAATAAACACTAGTTGTCCCAAAAACAAAATGGTGACTCCACTGGGGACCAAATAGTTTGTTTGTTTTTCCTTGTTGTTTGCTTTATAAACTACAGATGGAGCCTGAAGTTAAGCCAACTAGCCTCCGAACTGTTTTTGTTATGCAACTGCAAAGTAGATCAATGGTGCTTCAGTCAATCTCCGGGTTGGTTTATGAACTGAACATCTAACTTGCAAACATCCTAAGAGCCCTGGTGGTAGCTCAGTAACCTCATTAGTTTAGCCCCTATACTTTGTATTTACTACCTATCATAAGCTCAGCCTAAACCCCTCAACTTAGCTACAAGCTGTGATGCAAAACCAAGCTCAGTCTCGTCCCTAGACCATCGTACTGTCTCTCATTGGTAGTCTGGATGCATCGCACCTCCCGTGTGCTGCAGGTGAAATGTAGCTCTGTTTCCCTTAATGACAGGTGCGATGATTGAGTGAGATTGTTTCTGCCTCCAGATTTTGGTTTTTTCTTCATTGTTTTCAACTCTATTTAGTAGTTTTGCCATCTATGATTAGTATATCACTGTTGAAAACTTCTTCCTTTACATTATTCATCCTCCATTGATAAGAAATTTTGAATATTTTTTGTGTATTTTTCATCATTGACAATCGTGCTTTGCAAATAGTAGCTTAATCGAACTGTCGTATTTTGATTTGAAAGTGTCGCAATTGTCGTTTTCAGTCAAGAAAAAGAGTGTCATAAAGTCTTCCTCTTTTAGATAGTCAATTACACTTTTTCCATTGTATTTGATTTGAATTATCAATTATTTGAAGTGTCAAAAGCAGTTTTTCATTCAAAATTGAAAGTGTCGTCCTAGTCTTCCTTTCGTTTTTGAAAAGAAATTGTTAAAGTGTCGCTTTGAAGAAAAGTAGTTCAGATCTGTACTTAGTTTTCTTTTTTTCATTCTCACATCAAGGAAATTGAAAAACAAATACATGCATGTGCATTTTCATTTAGACTGCATGCGGAAATTGATTTAGGAAAAGTGCATCTTAGTGTGTGCTCTCTGCTCTATGTTGAAAAAATCTTACTTTTCTTTCCCTAATAGCTAGGATTTTCATTGCTAAAAGAAAATAAATGACTATTTATCATCTTAGATTGCATATTTAGGAATGTATATCTACATCACATGGTGAACCTTGAAAGGAAAACCTCTTAAGAAAGATTAACTGTAAAATAAACCTCAATGAACATAAAAATGCTTTGGAACCTAACACACAACATCTAGAAGTCTAGGCTAGAGACATATTCCAGCGTCGTAAAGCCTGGTAACTATCGTTTTCATCGTAGGTTGGGTGATTGGTCCTCTTTGATACGACAAGTGCCATTACGGACTTGTGCTCTCACGTACCATCGAGTATATATTGGGAGACCACAATAGGCTATATCCTTTATCCTTAGGAAGCCATGTCTACCACCCTATCGATCAAAATGCACTGAACACAAAATTTGGGAAGATTGACTGCCGTACGTAAAAGTATATTGTAGTTTTATGAATCGTTTGGTAATCCCTCTATATAGATTTCCAGAGTAGTCACTTTTGTTCCTTTTCAAACTCCTTAAAAGAAAAGGTCCATTTGAGCACTTGTCACTTCAGGATCATTAAAAATTGAAGGCAACTAGAGTCACCTTTAGCTTTTTCTAGACTCTGAAAATTTGAAAAATCAAGTTGTGTCAAAGCATCATAAAATTCATTTTAATTGGAATAATGTCACTATTCCCTAGTTGGTCTTAGGTTGAGGAAATGGAGTCCACCAATCAAGGATTCCCCCTTGGGGGTAATCCTAGTCCTTTCTCTTCTTAGGGAGATATTGGTGCCCCTTATATGGCTACATTGTCCCTTCCAGGGTTGACAATTGGCCTACCAGTATGGCTTTTCTCAACCTCTGTCATTCAAGACACCATAATTCCTAAGCAATCGAATCAGCAACTAGATGATAATGAAGTTTCTCCCCCACCTTCTACTTCATTTGTTTCTCCCTCTACTTCTTCCTCTTTGCTTGGTGAAGCTAGTAACACTAAAAACCAAGCAACTGAGAACAAGAAGAAAGAGAAGGAGAAGAATAAGAAGAAGCCAATGACGAAAGGGGGCAATCATGCATCATCTGGTGAAAATCCACACACTGCACTGTCCAAACCTAAATCTCCATGTGTCATTTGCAAGCGAAACCACCATCATCGAGATTGTCCTTGGATCCCGCGGATCTTGAGAGACTGGTCTCCCCACTTGCATAATCCAGTGTCATCAACCTCTGTCAATCGTGTTGAGAGTACACCGTCAACTAGTGAAAATGAAGTCAATGGACAAAAAGGAAGATCTAAATTTCCTTGTAGGTTGTGTGAAGGAAATCATTCCCTCCACCTTTGTCCTTTCTTGGACGAAGCTAAAAGAGTCTTGGATAACTGTCCTGCTTCACTGCAGCGACTTCCACCTGGATACAAGAAACTCTTCCCAAGTCCATCGCCAGTTGAAAATCTAACTGACACACCTCTGTTGTTGGTCGAAATGCCTATCATTGAAGATAAACCCTTTGAGTCCACATCAGACCAAAGTCAACAAGTCGAGACGACAGTCGACCCAATCTTGTCTTCAGAAGGTCCACCTTCAAATGATACAGTCACCAAAGAGAATCAGAACGACACTATTCAAATTCTTTTTGTTAACACAGAATCCGATGAACATGGAGGAAATCTACCTGTTCCTTTACCGCAAGAAGGAAGTTCCTCAGTTCAAGAGATTCATCTAGCTGTTTATTCGGTCCCTCCTCCAAGCAATATAGTTGTTTCCTTTGATTGGAATCTACTAGCGAGACGCCACCTACCATCTAATGTGCCATTCCGGATCATAGTACAAGCTTACAAAATGATCATGGATGGCACTATCATAGATGAAGGGGCTTCCGTGAGTATCGTTTCCTCAACTACTTGGAAAGCGCTTGGTTTGCCATCACTTCTGCCTAAGATTCAAAATCTGTCAGGCTTCAATAAAGGAACTAATCGACCATTAGGGATCCTTCCAAATTTGCGTATAAATTTGAGAAGGAAAATCGTTCATCTAAACATGATGGTAGTCTAAGGGCCTCTATATTACAATCAACTCCTTGGGCATGACAACACTTATAGCATGGGAGCTATTATTTCCTCACTCTTTCGAGTGATGTGTTTCCCGTATGAAGGCAAAATGGTCCAGCTCGTTGACCAACTTTCATTCCCCGGTTCAAACATGGCTACTAGTCAAATTCCATCCCTAACTGGTCTTTTTCACAAGGAATGTCTCATCAATCTCCGGTCCATCCACCTGATGATCGTGAGTGATTTGGTGAATGTGAAGAAACCCAGGGGCACACGCCCTGGCCTGCTTCGATAGGAAAACCCCAAATATAAGATATGTTTCCTTGTAAGATATATGACCAATCTGACACACCCGTCCATCTAGGAAAATGGGATCAGTCTAGAATAGGATTTCCTCATTGAAGGTTATGTGATTGGAAGCTCACACCATTAACCTTTTTCTATTTCGATGGACAAAGCGAAGGAAGTGTTTTGGTTGCTATGCGGATGAAACAATCTTGCTTTAATGCAAGGACTTTCATATGGTAACCTGGAAACTCTACTTTTCTTTATACCTAGGGACATACCTTTTTTACTAACTTCAACTACTTAAGTTAGGTGATTGGTCTGGTCAACCATTCACCTTTTTTAGGACCGATGGTGACGACAAAGTAAAGGAGATGTTTCTACGAAACTATCCTACCTAACCTCAGTAGTTCATTAACCCTTAGGATATGTTGGTCGCTCGAATTTTTATTGATTAACAGTCGAGTACCACATTAATTTGTCAACCCGGGGAAGTCCTTTTATTTCAAAGGTGACCTCGTACTGTATGCACTTTAATTTCAAAAGCATTAAAAGTTGTAGTACAACAAATCTAATTCCTATCAAACACTTACTCTGCGTTACAGCAGTCTTAAACTATTGCAGAAATGAAATGTAATTAAGTAAAGGTAACAAATCTGCGGAAAAATGATGGTTGTTTGTAACAGAGGACCAGGACCCTGTCCTCAGAATAAGGATGCCCAGCACCTACCTCTGTGACCAGTCGCCAATACACACCAAAATCCTATTCACCGGTGACACACTTCTCACAGCGCCAATCGATTAAAGGAACAGCGTATCAGCAAAAGGGAAATATCAGAAGCAAGGCTAAACACATACAGAATTAAAACACACTTAACAGGAAAGGAATGGGTGAATCTTGTGAAGAAGGTGGGCCCTGTCCCTCTCACAAGATTCCCCTGCACACAAATACTAAATTGAAATGATCATAACAAAACTTTATTCATCTGCCAAGAGTTCAATTACAACAGAGGTTCCGACCTTCAACACTACAATAATTCGGTATCACATATGCTAGTCTTTCAACTGTGGATGTCTCCTCTTTATAGAGGAGACATGTATTTCAATAGATTGTCCTACAGTTTAATTCTTCTATACAAAAATAGGAAATTGATTCCTGTTAAAACATACTGTTACAACCATGTATTATCTTTGTCATCCTTGGTTAATCGGTTCTTTCCGTTGTTGCAAAACAGATGGTCTTCATCTATTTCCTCGGATTCCTCATGCTATCCTCGGTTATTCTGCTATTGTTGTTGATTCGGCACATCTTAACCGTCCCTTAAAATACTTCGTGTTTTTCCTGGTGTTCCTGCGTCTGTGGCTGGATTGACTTGATCATGCTCTCATCATCGGCCGAGTATAGTCCTGCCAGCTTCAGACAATTGCTGTTGCGAATTAAGACATTTCCTGCTTTAGTCAGTTGTTGCTTCTGGTGTTGCAGCAACTGCACAGTTGCTGTTCCTGGTGTTGCAACAACTGTGAATCATGATTCTGTGGACTTTGAACAATTCCAATCAACTGTCAGCGACTTAGCTAATTTCCAAAGATTAATTGTAAAGATAGCATGAATATGTGTTGAATAATTAATCATATAGCGAATGAGGAGAGTTACTTCATACCTTGGGATGATGAGGTAAAAAATGATATCAAGGGTTTCAATTCATAGGTTAAAAAGAGTAATATCATAACAAAATGTAGGGTCAAAAATAGACAATTCAAAGTCCTAACATCCCCCCCAACTGAAAGGGTTGCATGTCCTCATGCAACGTTTAGTCTGAATCTGAGTTGGAGAACTCGGATGAACAGTGTAAGTTGCTGATAGAGTAGCTCGAGAAGGCTTTATCCGACTTGCTTCTGAATCCCTGAACATTCTGTATCTGCTGCCATGCTGCTACCTCCTCCTTCTTGGTTAGTTTATAATGAGCTTTATATTGCCGACCTGGTAACCATAAGAGAGGGAAATGAAAATGGTAGCCGATCCACTTCTCTGCACAGTTTTCCATACATTTAACATAAAAAGGTATGTGTGAAATCGCTACCTGGAGATTGGGGGGATTGTAGGGGTGGCATTCTTGTCTTTCTCTGGGACAATGTTCCCAGAATAACTTGTTTGCTTCAACATCCAGTGCGCCTTTTGTTTTCACATAATGCTGGCAGTCCTGCAAAACCCCTGCCTATAGTTTCTTTATATGGTCAGCCAATTCTGGATTACTTACATAATTCCGATGCTGTGCAATGAAAGTAGCTGGATTGTGTGGTTCATTTCGAATCCACAGGAGGCAGTTGTTCTCATTATGTTCTGCTGACATGTAGGCATTTTTCCAAGTTAATTGATTAGCTAGAAAAGAGATAAATGCTCTTATTTGAATATCACCAGCAACAGGAAGTATATTCATCACTCTATCTTCAGGCATAGCCTTATTGTGAAGATAGAGTTCACAAAGCAAATTTTGATCATTATGTGGTGCTTCCTTGAATGTTGCAATAAACTGGTCAGGTGTATTAACTTGGTACGGTCTTCCATATCTTATTGCTTTTATTTCCAAGAACGTCAGGCATTCTCTCAAGAACACTGCATAGTTAAAAGAGGGCTTTCTAGTAGCCAATACCCTCTGAACCAGATCAAAAGCACGGGATAGCCTAGCTTTTACCTCCTTATTTTCTTTATGTTGGGCTCTAGACTGTTCCAATGCATCCCAATTTCTATACGCATAGCTGAACCAGATTGATTTTTGCTGTTGGAATGCCTTCCCTTATGAACGCTCATATTCTATTCTCCATGTGTCCTTTAGCTGTTGCAAGCTAGAGGTCTCTGTGCAAGAATTTCTGGCAGAAGGAATTTCAGTCTGTGCATAGGCATCCTTGACACAGTGGAGTCCAGTAAGTTCAGTCTGTGCATACGCATCCTTGACACAATGGAGTTCAGCGACTTCAGTCTGTGCATAAGCATCCTTGACACAGTGGAGTTCAGTGACTTTAGTCTGTGCATAAGCCTCAATAAAGGATTTATGTTCTACAGTAGTTTGGGTGGGCCGCGGTGGTACCATGTCTTCCCCCATAACTATTGGGAAACCTGTTGATTCTTGTGTGACAACATGCTGTTCTTTCTCTGCTGCCACAGCTCCTGCTGGTTCTTGTGTGGCAGTAGGCTGCCCTGTTTCTTCTTTTACAGTTTTTAGAAAACCTGCTGGTTCTTGTGTGACAGCGGGTTTTTCTTTCTTTCCTCCTGCAGCTCCTGCTGGTTCTTGTGTGGCAGCAGGTTGTTGCTCTTCCTTTGCTACTCTTCCTGTTGGTCCTTGTGTGACAGCAAGTTGTTCTGCTTTGACTACAACAGCAGGTTTCTCTGTAGCAGCAGGGGGTGGTGGATTAGCTTTAGTTATTGGGACCTGCACTACCTTATATCCTGCTTGAGTGTACAGTTCACCACACTCACTGCACGTGTACTCATTGTACTGACTCTTTTCTGCTACCGTCACTACCCGTGCTAAGAAGTGGAGATTATATTCATTCTGGTAGGCTTCCTTAACCATTATTATCTCCTGCTGATAATCTTTAATTTGAGATTTTAAAAACTCAATTTCTTCTTGTAGGGAAGCTATGGTAGGCGGGGCTTGCGTACCTGCAGGCTCTAGTGGATGAGAGAATTGTTGTTCCGCATTCATTTGGGCATTTTCATCCCCAACAGGTGGTTCTTGTGTGTCATCTGTTGGGTCAGTGGCTGGTTCTTGTGTAGCAGCCACCTGCCCCATATCATCTTAGGTGTCTATTTTAGATTTTTCGGCAGGTGGTTCTTGTCTATCAACTGCCTCAGAAAATGCTGTCACAAAGTTGTCAACGCTCTGCATCTCAGCCGCAGAGGGTGAGGAAGGGGACTGTTCTGGAATGATTGGACTACAGGGTGTTAGGATAATAGGTGGAGAACTGGGAATCAAAGGGCTGGTAAATTTAACTGTTGTGGTTGACTGTTTTCTCTGCCTCTTTAAGGAGGCAAGAAAATCAACAATTTTTCTTTTTCGGTCACTTTCCTTGGGGCTGGGAAAACTATCAGGACTAGTAGTTGCTTTGATTGAAGCCCTGGTTCTTCTCCTTTTTGGTGAAGTTTCAGTTTTCTGTTGTTTTTTCCTTTTAAGAGAAACAATGGGGGTATTATCCTCAGAATCATCAGTGGAAATATGAAGCACAGGAGTAGATGGTTGAGCTTCATTGGGAGATGGAGTCCTTTGCAGGGGTGTTTCTACTGCTAATTGCTGAGGAATTTCTTGAGGTATTTTCTCTGGTTGTTGGGGGACCTCCTGAGGTATTTGTTCCGGCTGCTTGGGAATTTCCTCCTGGGGTACTTGTTTCGGCTGCTGGGGAACTTCCTGCTCCTGTTGAGGATCTTCCTCTATTTGCGGGGGAGGATTAATGAAAAGGGGTGGTTGATTTAGAGAAAAGCCTCTATTTATTAGGAGTTGGGCTAACCTATGGTGTTTAAGGGAAAGGGATGGATGCTTCACTTTTTCAGCATAATGTGACATGTTTTTTAGATAACCCGATAGATAATAGGGCATGTTTATCAACTGTCGATGCCTCAAATGATTTAACAGAATGAAGTTGTGTTGGTAAATTACCTGGTAACAGCCTTTGCACGTTAAATATTGCTTGACAAACTCCGCGACCTTTGGCCATGGTGGAGGCAGTGATTGAAGAGCGACCCCTCTGCCTTTAGCTTCTACGTGTTCGCCCAGTAGAAAGAAGCCTTGCTGCGCATTCAAAATAGCATGTTTCCTGCTGAACCAGCGTATACCGTTGGTTGGTAGCCCAGAGACTTGGGCTACATCTTCCTCTGTTACCGATATACGTATTCCCTGGACTGTAGAAAATCCTTCTCTCAAATTGCATGTGAACTCCATGTTTAGTCAATTTATTGTTATCTAAATTGCTAGTATTAATTGTCAACCCGGGGCTCGTAAGCTGATGAAGTGAGGGTGTACTATATGTACTTAAGTAACTTTTCTTAGAGCTTTTGTTGTTTAGGGGGTTTGTTTATGATTAACTTATATTCCTAAAATGGAATGATGATTATAGACAAATGAGTGCAAGTGTGTGAAAGTGATTTCTATATGAGTGAAAGTGTGTGTGATGGTGATTTCTAATTGCTTGCTAAATTTGTAAGAGAAAGGAACTTGAAAAGAATGAATAAATCAAAATGACTTGAAAGTAAATGACCACAATCCAATGGCATTAG
>APFE030675598.1:215284-259078 GCA_000404065.3 Pinus taeda
ATGGAATGATGATTATAGAAAAATGAGTGCAAGTGTGTGAAAGTGATTTCTATATGAGTGAAAGTGTGTGTGATGGTGATTTCTAATTGCTTGCTGAAATAAAAGAACTTGAAAAGAATGAATAAATCAAAATGACTTGAAAGTAAATGACTTGAAAGTAAATGACCACAATCTAATGGCATTAGTCTCTATCCATACTGCTGCAAATAAAAGAAATAAGAAAATCACTTCAAGGATTGATATTAATGATAATCTCCTTCTAACTTTTTGTTTCTACTGCGTATTTGCATAAAACACGATGAGAAGGGAGCTGAAAACAAATCCAAGAATTGATAAAAATTCTAATCTACTTTGATTGACAAATTGTAACACTACTAGACCTTTTCCAACATACTGCTCCTACATGTGTGATTGTGTGTAAGCAAGTGGAAAAAGTGTTAGTATCACAAGTCAAATCTACTCAAATACAAGCTGCAATTAATCAATATTCTGTTCTCTTGAAAGATAAGCTATTCATGATAAGGAGAGCATAAACTAGTTAGCATCCAACTTGTAAAACTATGCTAAAGCTAATCTAGAAAAAACAGAGTAAAGAGGGCAGCATAATGAATAAGACAACTGCAACTACCATTAGACATTAAAGCAAATACACACACAAATCCCGGGCTAAAAGAAATCTGCAAGGAAATAACACTGATCAGCTTGAAAGAAAGGAAAACAAATAAAAGAAACTATACATGCTTAAGGAAATAAATAAGTAAAGAAAAAGGTACTGCACATAAAATACTTTACAGTGGCAGAAATGAGCAGGGGCCCTCTGTCCATTCAGCCACAAGAAAAACTCAGAGATCTGGAAACTTCAAAACAGTGCTGTGTCTATTTCTTCATTGCAGAAAATGTATAAAACAGAGTGCTAGAATAGCACTAAAAACAGAGTTCAGAATGCTTTTAAAATGTAACACGGTTCATCAAAATACAACTGATAAAAAGCCTCATGAGCGTACACAGACGCAGCTATTTATAGAAGTTTCTAAGATAGCCTATCCGTGCAACTAATTAACTGAAAAGTAAATGAACTGTTATGCGTATTCATGGTTCTTTGACACTTCATGCGGCTGCGTGGAGGAGTTAGTGGTTCTGTCGTCATGGGTAATGAATCCCATGTTGGATCATGTCCCCTGCCATCTGTAGAACGTGGACAAATCACCGTTTAGGATGACGTGACCAAGCAGCTCACAATCACCGCTAAACTGCCTTGAGTTGACCGTGACTTGCCCTGCTTTGACCGTGGATAAAGATGACGTGGATGGCTGGAAAAATAGGACAGGAACCTCGAGCACGTTGACACCTAAGTGCCCATGTGGCTCATCTGGCAAACCGACACGTGGAACATTGTGTTTAACAAAAAGGCTGCAGGATCTTCAGATAGCTGCAGGATCATCAGATAGCTGCAGGATCACCAGATAGTTGCAGGATGCCTGCAAGTAAGTCAAAATCTAAACAAATAGTCATCCATTAGCAAAACTTACTTAATCATGCTTAATAACACCTAATGTAATGATCTGGGTGGTTTTATGGTGAAAATGAGGCAAAAGATAAGGAAAGATAAGGAAAGATTGAGGAAAATGGTAGATAAGTAGGTGTAGAATAGAGGCTCTACACTCCAACACTTGCTGTGTGTTGAAGTCTGGAAGTCTTTTGAAGCAGTCTACCTACCCTGCTTGCAGAAAAATTTGATAAACCTCGGGGTAGAGTTCCAGTAGCGCTGTTGTTCCAGGTTCATGAGTAACCAAATTTCCTCCCATAGCTACTGATTCAGTGAATAATACACGATACAGAGCCTAGTTTCTGAGTTTGAAACAGAGAAAACCGTTACAAATGAGGATGTGCCACGACAGAGTGAGTTTTAGATATTACTGCGAGGAATAAGGGTGGCGGCGATTACATGTTATGGAATAATTGTGATATTTTGGTAATCCCCCCCAAATCTACGGTTGAATATTTGATTGGCAGTATAATGATTTCGGCAGTCGTATCACATCTCTGCATTAATTATAAATTAATATTCACACTTAAACATGCGTACCTTTACTCTTTACCTTTAGTCGCACACAAAAGTCTTATCTTGTCTTTTCTGGCTTAATCATAATTTGAACGGGTTTTTAATCGTGACCACACAAGCGATCTGACGGGAAGTAGCAGTGACGACGTGTACTTGTTAGAGTGCTTGGCTGGTCCCTTGAATGCAGTGAAATATGTTCCATCAGGATGATGATTCGTTAAGTGCTGGGATTAGTGTTGCAGTGTTGAAAAGTGACATTTTGCCGGAACATAAGCTCGTGCGGTAAGTGGTGTTACGGCAACGGGGAAATGATATTGTATTGACGGAAAGTGGTGTTGCAGCAACGGGGAATGACGGAAAGTGGTGTTGCAGCAACAGGGAATGACGGAAAGTGGTGTTGTAGCAACGGGGAATGACGGAAAGTGGTGTTGCAGCAACGGGGAATGACAGAAAGTGGTGTTGCAACAACTAAGAATGATATTGCATTAACAGAAAATGGTGTTGCAGCAACAAGGAATGATTTTGCAGCAACGGAAAATGGTGTAAAACTTGACTTATGATCCAAAAAGCGTTCCCAAGCTACAAAGTGATCCCTTTTAGGATTTTTATCTTCAGCCATCCTCCGAAAGTAAGATCTGCAAAACAACTAATTGTAACATAGCAACCCCTTGGCAGGGATTATTAGTTCAAAAATCTAATCTAAGAATAAATAAATGAACTAAAATTTAAGTGCCTTGAGGGGAAGCAAATTCCCCCAAAAAGACATAGTGTAATTCTACCATGCAGGTAGCTTTGAAATCCTCCTTAGAAACAGGTCGTTGATATGAACAGAGTCGGTATCCATTCACTAATAACGGTGTTCTATTATCATCAATCGTTAAGAGTCTGACTGTTCCGTTTGGAAATACATCATCTACTTCATAAGGCCCTAGCCACCTTATTCTCAATTTACCTTGGAAATTCTCGAAACGGGAGTCATACAGTAAAGCCCAGTTACCTTTCTGGAACTGCTTCTGCTTAATAGTTTTGTCATTCCATCTGGTTCTTTGTTGTTGAATCATGGTTGTTTGGTGGATGGCATCCAATCTTTTCTCGTCTAGCTCCTATAGCTGCTGCAACCTGGCTATCTGTGCATCAGTCAAATCAAGGTTAACAGCTAAGGCAGTTCTCAAAGTTTTGATTTCAAACTCCAAAGGGAAAACAACATTTTTACCAAAAACTAACTCATAGGGTGAAAAGCCTGTGGTGTTCTTCCAAGTGGTTCTATAAGCCCAAATTGCTTCAGGCAGCTTTTGAAACCAGTCCCTCCTATTCTCCTTTATTGTTTTTGTCAGAATAGCTTCTATTACTTTGTTGGTGCTTTCCACCTGCCCATTTGACTGGCGGTGATAAGGTGTGGTCATTCTATGTTTAATATGGTATTTCTGCAATGTGTCTTTGAAGCCATGAGAATTAAAAGGAGGTCCTCCATCAGTGACTAGCTCCTTAGGCAACCCATACCTAACGAAGATTTCTTCAAATAAAAATGTTAATATTGATTCCTCATTAGCTTTGATAAGTGCCTTGGCCTCTACCCACTTAGTCATATAATCTGTACATACTAGTATGTAAACTCTTTGATTAGATGGAGGATTAATGGGACCTATATAATCTAGTGCCCATCTTTCAAATGGTTCAAGAATTACCTGGGGATTGAGTGGCATTTCATCCCTATGATTAGGTTGGCCCATTCTTTGGCAGCTATCACAGGCCCTGACATATTTTTTTGCATCTTTGAAGATTGAGGGCCAGTAGTATCCCATCCTGAGAACCTTGTGTGTTGTTCTTTTATCTGCGAAATGTCCTCCACAAGGTCCATCGTGGCAAGATTTCAATACATCATAAATCTGATCTTCACCAATACATCTCCAGATCTCCTGATCGAGTCCTGTGTGAAACAAATAGCCGCTTATCCAGCTGTACCTAGCGCTCTGCTAAATAATTTTCCTTTTTTCTCTATGCGATAGGTGTGATGGTAATTTTCCTGCAACTAAGTAGTTAGCAATGTCTGCATACCAAGGTGAGTGAGCATAGATTGCAAATAAATACTCATCGGGAAAAGAATCATCTACTAGAATATTTTCATTAGTTTTTAACCGAGAAAGAAAGTCAGCAACTACATTTTCTTTTCTTGGTCGGTCTACAATTGAGATATCAAATTCCTGTAATAACAGTAACCATCTCATGACTCGAGCATTTGTAACTGATTTATTCATTAGGTATTTAATGGCCGAGTGGTCGGTATGCACAAAAGTAGTATAACCAGTGATGTAATGCCGAAATTTGTTGATAGCATAAATAACTGCTAGAAATTCTTTCTCAGTGACTGTATAATTAAGTTCTGCGGGAGTCATGTTTTACTTAATGAATAAATGGCATAGGGAAGACCATTTTCTTCCTTGTCCCAGGACAGCTCCAATGGCAATGTCTGAGGCCATTAGAGGCTATGTGAAAGGGAGTGCCCAATCTGGTCCTCTCAAAATGGGAGCTATGGACAACTGATGTTTAAGCTGATCAAATGCTTTTTCACAATCATTAGTCCACTTAAATTCAGCATTTTTCGTTAGTAACACAAACAGAGGGGAAGCTATCTTAGAAAAGTCTTTGATAAATCTTCTGTAATACCCTGCATGTCCTAAGAAACTCCTCACTTCTGTCTGGGTTTTGGGGATAGGGAGGGTCAAAATTACCTGTATTTTTGCGGGATCGACTTGAGTTCCTAACAATGAAACAAAGTGGCCTAATACAATGCCTTCATTCATCATCATATGGCATTTCTCAGTACTTAAGGCAAGATGTGCTTCTATACACCGCTTAAGTACTTTTTCAAGGTTCTGCAGGGCATCTTCAAAGGTTGTTCCATAAGGAGTGAAGTCGTCCATAAAAATTTCTAAGGAATCATTTATCATATTAGAAAAGACCCCTATCACCGCTCTCTGAAATGTTGTTGGGGTGTTACATAGCCCAAATGGAAGAACCCTATAAGCAAAGGTCCCCCAAGGGCTAGTAAAAGTGGTTTTATCCTGATCCTGGGGTGCAATCCTTATCTGATTATATCCGCTAAATCCATCCAAAAGGAAAAAGAATTTCTTACCAGCCAGGTTATATAATACTTGATCAATGAATGGTAAAGGGAAATGGTCCTCTGGGTGGCCTATTTAGGGCTCTATAGTCTACACATACTCGCCATTTCCCATTTTTCTTGGGTACTATTACTAGTGGAGAAACCCATTCACTATCAGATATGGGATATATAAATCCTGCATTTAACAATTTTTGAAGCTCTTCTTTTACTATTTCCCTTAGATTGGGGTTCATTCGTCTTTGGGGTTGACAAACTGGCCGGGATCCTTCTTTAATATAAATATGGTGAGTGCACAGTTCAAGAGAAATCCCTTTCATGTCTGTGTAATCCCAAGTGAATGCCTCTTTATTTTCTTTGAGTTGCTTCATTAACTCTTGTTTTGATCATCTGTTAGATTAGGATTTATATTTAATGTTTTACCTGGTTCGATTTCTACTGTTATACTTTTGGAAGGACTGCCAGCTAATAGCTGAGGTAAATTTTCAGTTTCAAGGTTGTTCTGGGATTCTGATTCTAGGATTGCAGTGAGGTGATTATGTATTTCTGAGCTAACCGAAGAAGGTTTAGAAATAAATTTTCTGATTAGTTAATCTTCGGTTGAGTCTTTGAGAGTTAAATCTTGTCTGACAGTTAAAATAGGTTGGGTTTCCTCATCCTCATAATCTACCCATATTTAATTATCGTTATTAATCATGGGTGTGGCATGGGGATAAAGAGTCAACTGTTTGGTTTCCTGCCCATTAGATATTGTCATTGATCCAGACCTATAGCTGATTAAAGCATCTACTGTAGCCAGCCAAGGTCTTCCTAGAATTAATGGATGACCCCCCAACTTTGTTTTAGTTTGTAACACCACAAATTCAGCTGGGTAATTCCAAGATTCTACGGAAATTACCAAGTCTTCAATGACTCCTTCAGGTTTAATTGTAGAGCGGTCAGTCAACTCTAGAATGGTTGGAGTTTCCCTAATTAAGTGTTTCAACTGCAGTAATTGTGCTGTTTCGAGTGTCATAATATTTATTGTTGCACCTAGATCTACTAGAACTTTAGAGACAATGGTTTTGTCGACTTGAACTGTTACTGTAGGGCGACTAGGGTCACCATATTTCATAGGGGGGTATTTTTCTGTCATCAAAGCAGTCAGTTCTCCCATCACATGAACTATGAGGGGTTCCTTCGCTTTTCTTCCAGGATTTTTAATACAGATATCCCTAACAGTTCTGGCATAGATAGGGACATCTCTTAGTGCTTGCAATAATGGGATTTTGACATATAAATTCTGCAGTTCTCCTAAAAGGTTAAAAGCTGGTGGCTCAAACGTTTTATTAAGAGCCAATCTTTCAGGAAAGGGTGGCTCTGTTGTTTGGACAGTTTTGTTAGAAGATGATTCAAGTGTTTCAGTGTTTTTGTTAGATGACTTTTCCTCTCTAGTTTCCTCTTTTTCAGAGTCAGTAATGTCATCTATGATGGGTTCAACTATCCTCCCAGAGCATAAATGGATGTCATTACATTGCATAGGGGAGACAGGTTGACTTTGAATATCGATTACCTGCAAGGCTTTATTATTTTTTGGGTTGGGATTAGGTTGCACAGGCAGTTGGGGTCTGATTGACTGGTTATTCTGCTGGGCATTAGATGGCAAGGAAAGAGATTGCTGGTGTTGAGGAAATGGAATCTGTTAGGCTGCCCAATTTGGATTCCATTGATTGAAATAGGGTTGTTGAAAAGTCCAAGGATTCCACATAGTAGGATCAGTAAAAGGAGGATTTGGTTGCTGCATAGGAAATTGCATCGGATTAAAGGGTGGGTATTTCATTTGATTCATGGGTGGGAAATTTGTTTGAAAATGAGACTGATTATTCCAACAACTAAATGATGTGTTAGAACTCATACCTTGTCTTTGTGGCCATTGCCTCCTTTGTGTCATCAGGTACACTGCTTCAACTTCTTCTTCAGTGTATTGCAGCGCTGCCTTTATTCCTGGCAAAGAAGGGCATTGCTGAGTTTCATGATCCTTTTCACAAATGGTACAAATTGGTACCTTATCCAATGGGCATTCCCGCAGTGGGTGCTTTCCTCTGCATTTGGAGCAAAAGATAGCCAGGGCAGCTTCTGCTTTTGCCTGTTTCTTTTTAACCTGCAGAGCATCAATTTGTGAAGCAAAGGAGCTTAACATTTCAGTTTTAAATTCTTCAAGTAGATTACCTATTTCAGCTCGTATTGCTCCTCCGCTTGCTGACTTCTAGACTCTTGAATATGTGTTGTCCCTGGTTTTAGATCTGCTTGCTACTCCTCTGGAACACCTCATGCAGAGGTTGATAATCTCATCAAATGGTTCTTTGGAAATATCCCCTTTTCTGAGCATATTTAACATATCTAGGCAGTCATCTCGTACTCCTTTTAGTAGTATTGTCTTTAGAATATCCTTACTCATGGTTGGGTGATCTGATCGCTGCAAATTATATTGCAGTCTTTCTACAAAGTCCTCCAGATTCTCGTCCTCTTTTTGAACCATTTTGAACAATTCTTCCTTCCTTTCTCTTGTTCAACAGTAATCCTGATATTTTCTTAGGAAGTTTTCTTTCATCTGATCCCATGTGGTGATCACCTCATCCCCTAGGCTCATAAACCATCTTAATGCGTTCCCTTTCAGTGTTGTTGGAAACAATTTTAACTTCTAAGCAGGAGTTACATAATCATAACTTCTACACAGTATATCAAATTCAAAGAGGAACTCATCGGGATCTTCAGAGGATAACCCATGAAAATTAGGTAATGCTGCAGATGGGATATTTTTCATAGGGACTGCTCCTCTTGGGAAATCCCCAATAGGAAATTCCAGGGTGGAATGTGAGTTTTCCCCCCTTCCTTCTGCTCTGTTATCCTCCATTATTTTTCTCCCCGAATCATTGGCTCTGTCTTCAATATCTTATGTTTCTTCAAGTTCTTCTACTGGTTCCTCAATGTGGTCTGGTGTTTCCAGCTTCCTTT
This sequence comes from Pinus taeda, assembly GCA_000404065.3. NCBI lineage: Eukaryota > Viridiplantae > Streptophyta > Pinopsida > Pinales > Pinaceae > Pinus > Pinus taeda. Next base: position 223,462 of record APFE030675598.1, read on the forward strand.
CAGGCCCTAGTACTTCCTCTGTCTGATGATCTGTTTAGGAGGAATACTGGATTTGAGGTCTTCGGGAACTCGTTCTCTGAGATGTCTCAGCTTTTGAAACGATCTCGTCGATAAAAGTTTTTCTTCTGCCTCTTGTGCCCTTACCGCCTGCGAAGTTAGCTTTCTTGCATCCTCTCATGCACCTGTTATTCTAAAGAAAAATCATTAATGCCTTAAAAAAATTTAGTCGCCTTCCCCGGCAACGGCGCCAAAATGTTGGTCTCTCGAATTGTTATTGATTAACAGTCAAGTACCACATTAATTTGTCAACCCGGGAAAGTCCTTTTATTTCAAAGGTGACCTCGTACTGTATGCACTTTAATTTCAAAAGCATTAAAAGTTGTAGTACAACAAATCTAATTCCTATCAAACACTTACTCTGCGTTATAGAAGTCTTAAACTATTGCAGAAATGAAATGTAATTAAGTAAAGGTAACAAATCTGCGGAAAAATGATGGTTGTTTGTAATAGAGGACCAGGACCCTGTCCTCAGAATAAGGACGCCCAACACCTGCCTTTGTGACGAGTCACCAATGCACACCATAATCCTATTCACCGGTGACACACTTCTCACAGCGCCAATCGATTAAAGGAACAGTGTATCAGCAAAAAGGAAATATTAGAAGCAAGGCTAAACACATACAAAATTAACACACACTTAACAGGAAAGGAATGGGTGAATCTTGTGAAGAAGGTGGGCCCTGTCCCTCTCACAAGATTCCCCTACACACAAATACTAAATTGAAATTCTCAGAACAAAACTTTATTCATCTGCCAAGAGTTCAATTACAACAGAGGTTCCGACCTTCAGCACTACAATAATTCGGTATCACATATGCTAGTCTTTCAACTGTGGATGTCTCCTCTTTATAGAGGAGACATCTATTACAATAGATTGTCTTACATTTAAATTCTTCTGTACAAAAATAGGAAATTGATTCCTGTTACAACCATGTATTATCTTTGTCATCCTTGGTTAATCGGTTCTTTCCGTTGTTGCAAAACGGATGGTCTTCGTCTATTTCCTCGGATTCCTCATGCTATCCTTGGTTATTCTGTTATTGTTGCTGATTCGGCACATCTTAACCGTCCCTTAAAATACTTCGTGCTGTTCCTGGTGTTCCAGCGTCTGTGGCTGGATTGACTTGATCATGCTCTATCATCATCAGCCGAGTATAGTCCTGCCAGCTTCAGACAGTTGCTGTTGCGAATTAAGACATTTCTTGCTTTAGTCAATTGCTGCTTCTATTGTTGTAGCAACTGCACAGTTGTTGTTCCTGGTGTTGCAACAACTGTGAATCATGATTCTGTGGACTTTGAGCAATTCCAATTAACTGTCAGCGACTTAGCTAATTTCCAAAGATTAATTGTAAAGATAGCATGAATATGTGTTGAATAATTAATCATATAGCGAATGAGGAGAGTTACTTCATACCTTGGGATGATGAGGTCAAAAATGATATCAAGGGTTTCAATTCATAGGTTAAAAGGAGTAATATCATAAAAAAATGTAGAGTCAAAAATAGACAATTCAAAGTCTTAACAGGATAGTAGTTGGTCATTCCTAGCTTACATACAAAAGGCTCCAGAGCAAAGTTTCACAAGGGGCAAGCTCCCTAAAAATGAACCTACCAATGAGAGACATCCTTATTATACAACTGGCATGAGCAGGTTTATGCAAAGTTCAAGCTCGTTAAAAAATAAACCTAGCGATAAGCATACGTTCCCCTAGAGTTCAAGCTCATTAAAAAATGAACCCACCTTTGGTAAATAACCTTTGTGATTGCATTGCTATTAGCTTTTGAGCCTTGGTCGTGTCCTTACCGTCACCTCCACCTTTTAGCCGATCATATGCCTCCACTTGATTGTTTACGCTTTTGAGGAAAAATTGTGACAAGTGATTCTGTTAGCCACCTTCTTGACACTGCCGTGATTTAAAAGTTCCAAACTTACCTAGAACCAACTGCTACCTGAAAATATCACTCGTTCCTCAAAAACGAGTCTCTTTTAAGCTCTTATTAGACTCGTAAAATATAAAAAGATTACCGAGAGATTGGACTCTCCAGCTCATTAAAGTGATTGGAAGTGCCATCCCTCTATATTTTAATATTTTTGGACCGGAGGGATCATTACACAAAACTATCGAGATCTTGTCTTTTTCGGCTCACTAAAGTGATCAGAAAAGTCATCCATTTCGTATTATTTTATACTTTTTCAGACTTAAGGGATTATACTATGAAAAGGACTATTGGAGTTTCCTTCTGTCTCTTTTAAGACTCTCTAAAACTGAAAAGGACCGATTTATCTTTGTTGTTAAACTCGTTAAAAGCAATAGCGACAAACTTGTCCATATGGACAAGAGCAAGTTTCACTGTTGCTAGGCTTGCTAAAACATAGCAACAGGTTTACCTGAAGAGAAAATTATAGAACAAGCATATGTTATCCTCCTCAAGCTTGACAAAAATAAAGAGGTACTGGTCAACAATGACTGGGGAAAAAGGGAAGAAAACTTGAATAAATTCATTGGTAGCAGGTCGCTCTTGAACATGACACTTTCACTCTGTCACCATGATTGAGTCGGGTTGGGTTATTCTGTTCACTGGTCATATCGCCATTGGTCTTCCGTACAATCCATTTTTGGGGTTAACGCTACCGATCCATTTTAGTGTCACCAATATCTTCAAGAGAAGTCGCCTAGAGAATTCACCAACCCAGCTTATTCCTCATCTACTGCAATACCTTCACGCTCCATTCTTTCATGACCACTACCCTAAACCTTGTATCATCAAATTGTTTTCACCTCCACAAAATCATTTTCTCTGTTTCGTGTCATAGATGTGGGTTTCATTAAGGTCCTCCTACGATGGGTCATTTCTTGTCGACATCAGCTCATTATCCAAGAAGTTGTCTTAGGAACAACCCTTTTAGTACTTTGAAGCTTGCATGCCTCAATGGCAAGTTTCTCACTTCCGGCGACAGGTTTACCTCAATGTACTTTGACCAAAATATTTTGCATGGTGTTTAACATCGACTCATGTATTCACACCACGTGAATTGTACTACAGTACCTCAAGGATCATTATCATTATCGGTGATTCCTCTCACACCTGTTGACATCTCACATCATTGGCTGGTAATCAGGCGATGTCTTTCCATGTTCGACATCAGAACATCTTTTCACATGGATCAACTTGTACTTCGGGAGAAGATTGAATGAGTTTGAAGACCCTGGATCTAGTTTCATCCATCTGAGCTGCGATATATTCAAGAAAATAAAGACATCAACTGTACTCTATAGCTGCACAGATAATCATCCAATTTAAAGGATGATGGCTCTACCAGAATCATCAGTCTGCCACACAGATGATTATCTGTCCTATGTACATGAAAATGACTTTATAAAGCTAAGCATGGGAATTCCTGCCTCAGCTAGATCATGAAAATATTATGAAGATAATGTATTGTATTGTATCTTGTTATAGGTCGCCTTCCAATTCGAAAAACCTCAGATCCTCATGATAAAGCATTTCACTGAACATCAGAAGATTTACGACCTCATGCTTTAGGGGGTAACCGTTATAGACATATTTGGGCACTACAACCCCAATCACATATGTACATAAACCAAGGGCTTCTAAACCCCTAGAAGTGTTGTTTCATACCCTAAAGGATCAAGGTCGACTGGTTACATCATTTCTCAAAAGTTCTCCCTAAAAAACTGCTCAAAACTGGTCAAAACTGGACCATACATGCTGCTCCATGCTAAGGGTGTGATGCATCTCACCTACTACACATAGAGGATGTGATGCATACTAAAAATCCCTTCTGTAGTGTGTGATGAGTGAGAGCAGACAAATGGCAGAGGCAGTTTGCTAGGTGGAAACCTAGAAAATCTTCTAGAAACTGCTCATATGACACTTGCCTCTTTGAATTCACCTAGGGATAAGTAGGAGATCATGAAATATCCAAGTGGAACCAAGAACTATCAACGAAATGACACTAATCAAAATCCCATAAGCTAACTCACCCCCCTGCAAATATCTATATATGGATCCCTCATCCTAGAGATCTAGAGGTTGGAATTTTGTATTTCGCAAGGAAGTGTTGTTGGTTTCTCTGTGAAGCATTGTATTGTTGGGTGATCTAGTCTTTTCATGAGGTGAAGGGGGCTTTCCTGCTGGGAGGATGGTGCTGGATCAGACAACTAGGTTGTAATCCTCTCTTCTACTACTTCTATCAATAAAGCTATTTGAGTTTTCCTCCATTTACTTGTATATCTTTGAATCTTGTATTTGTGTATGCATTTGTATGGTTAATGTACATCTGATCCTCTATTGTTTATGGTTATAGATCTCTATAATTTGATGGTATTTTTCTGCTTTGACTCTACAGGTGTTCTTTGAAGCAGGACATGTGAGGAAGGAGTGGCGAAAGATTTATCAAAGGAGAAAGGAAATAAACAAGGAACCAAGCGAAAGACTGAGGTTAGTACTCTCTGCTTCTCTCTCATCTATCTCTCATAAAGGAAAACAAAAGTAAATTTGAATTGTTTGTTTCTAAGATAGCTACCCGTCTTAGTGGGACTAGCAGCTCTGAATAGACACTAGTTTTCCTAGAAACAATTGATCATACGCAAACATATACAACATGTACCCAATCATACACCCATGACAACACACTTCACACAGCAACATCCTTATTCCCATGGTGACATCGCTACGACCATGACCAACACCATGCATATGCAACAAGCATTCAAGGATGCCTAATACACATGCAACCAACAAGAATGCATGACCAACACACAAGCCATCCTGTCCGAGGGGTGAACCATGCTCTAATACTAATCTGTAACCACATTCCTCCCACATCTACCCAACTAACCGGCCAACCAAGGTAAACATGTGATGAGAGGCTACTATGATAGGATTCAAACTCCTTGGTGACCTTTATAAAATGGAATCAAGGGAAACAAATCAATCGTACGTTCCACATCAACAACAACACTCCCAGGAGGCAACGCATCCACTCAGGCATCTACCCCTAAGTGCCACTAAGTTTTTAAACCTCTTGACCTTTGGATGCTCTCATGCTATGAGCATGTTAGCATCTAGGGACCTGTGGATGCTCCAACAAGCCTTCATACCTATGTCTAGGGACTTTTCCTAGTAGACCTTGTCATGCGGAAAGAGTTAATCTTGCGGACAAAACCAACCTCCCTAGAAGCCTAAGACTTTCTAGTGACAAACAAGACAATTAAGAGCAATCCTTCTCTAAACATGCATTATCATACGAGAAATCAAGTGTTTAGATCCTACCTGTAGTCCAACGCTGTTGTAGTAGTCCAGCCTCGTTGATCCAGATGAGCTCCTCCTTCACTTTGAAACCTGCATTCACTAACAATCAAACTATTACATAACACCTGAATATTCCATAAAACAAAGCATATTCAACATATAGACCAAGGAGTATATGAAACAATTCATTAACAACAAATCATTGAGAAGAATGGACTTATTTGTATTAAGGAAACAAAAAAGAAACCATTACAACCTGAGCCTTGGTGTTGTGCAGTTCCTCCCAGAGTCGCAAGAGTTTTTCCTCTACTTTGACAAGCTCACCCACTTCCAAATGAAACAAGAAAGGATGGTAATCTCTCCTCACAAGCTTCTACAAGGAAGTCCTAATTCCAGCAGCATCTACCCTTTGGAATGTTCAGCTTTCAACCTCCCCTCCTCTCGCCCAATGCCTATATTTATAGTGTTCTAGAGGAAGTTATTCAGGTCCAACATCAATGGGATACTCCCTCTTTTGGATGGGGTAGCTCCAGTCTTGATGGGATAAGTTCCTCTATCATAGGGATGCATGAACCATCTGGAGGCGCTCAATACACGTCAAACAATCTTCTAGAATGCCCTAGAAGTGACCATAAGTAACTTTTTTAAGATTAAACTCGTGCCTTTTGACCTTTACAGGAGTACTCACCCATCCCTTGACTTACAGAGCGTACAAGTACGCAGGTACAATGAGCTTGGGATGCGTACACGCAGGCAAGGTAGAGAGAACCTGCGTACCCAGAGATAAACATGTTTTTAAATGACTTTCTATCTTTCTTGAAGTTTGACATGGAGAGCAGAGGTATAAGGCTTGACAAGGAGGATAGTATGACTGTTGATGGAGCCATACTAACTGCAGATAGTCATGGTGACAAATTTTAGTGTAGCAAGGGAAATCACTGATCACGAGGCTATCAGAGTTTTAAGTGTTACGATTATATTTTCTGAGGAAATTCATTGAAAATGGGTTCATAACATTTTCAATAAAGTCGACAAGCCGAATGTGAGCACCAAAAGAAAATTTTTAATTTTTAATTTGGAATTATGTTGACCATGTTAACGTTAATGATTAGCTTTGTAAAGCTTGTCATGGGTAAGTATGAGGTTAAATCATATAATTATCTTCCGCCATTGGTGTATGGTTCGATGAATGATTATGGGTTAAAACATGTCTCCTCCAAAACATAATCATTTTTCCAAATCAGATGATTTCTCTTGTTCACTGTTAAAATCATTACATTTCTGTAAATCCGTCTTGTCATTTGTAAGTTTTTTATTATGTTGTTTATTTGTTAACGATTGGAAAGATATCGCCCGCTTTCTCCTGCAAAGATCCATGATCAAATCTAGGGGCTTCCAGTTTCAAGCCAAAGACTGCGATGGGGAAAGGTGGCAAAGCTAACCGGGCCGAGCCTAAAGAACCAGAATTGTTGGACATATACCCCAATATCTAGCAACAATTTCAGTAAGTCAGTTGGAGTGATCTTTTCCATCACTGCACCAACTACCACGATGTTCTTGCTTGGTCATTCGCTCAAAATTTCGATGGGAACCAGGTGGAAGTTTGTGGGATCTCTTTTCTAGTTACAAAGAAACTAATCTCAGAAGCCACAACGTTTCCAGCAGATGGAGAACAAATTCTTAGAAGCCATATGTTGGCAGGGGTTGATGTATCCTTTTTTCTAAAGGAGGAATTCAAGAATTTCAATTGGAGAACTAGGATTTAGAGGGACTGTCTACAAGAGAAATGGCATGACTTGCTTCACATCTCTCAGTAATATTTTACCTCCGAAGGAAGATTTAATTGGGTAAACCTCTATCATTTCCATTTCCTTACACATTTATATGGTTAAGTTAGAATGAATGAATGTTTTTATTTATTGGAGGGCCTTAGGCATCTGGTAGCTCATTTCAGAGAAAGAATTGACCCTTCTCCCCATTTTATCTAACATAAAGCCCTAGTCAAACTATTGATTGAAAACCAGTTGGATAAGGTAGGAAGAACTTGGATCGATTTCCTATTTTGGGGAGGCTTTAAACCTCAACCCCCTAAAAATCAGAGAGGAAGGAAAAACACTGCAAAAAAGGGAAAAAAATATTCAAGAAAAAGCCCCCATTGAGCCAACTCCCAACAAGAAAGACACAGAGGTCCCATCTACATCCTCTGGCTCTAAAATCCCCAAAGTCTACCAAAGAAATAGTGCTAGGCTCAATAAAATAAATCTTGAATCTCCTGTAAACCTACCGTCTGATATCAGTCCTCCCCAGGTTGTGAGTCTGCCTGTTGAAGCCTCCCCTCCAGACACATCTACACCAAAAATTATTAAAGGCAAGGAGGTTGAAATTGAGACCCAAGATGAGGAAATGTTGTTTGAAGATTTTAAAGGCAGCAAAATACCCCATACAAGGCCAACAAACAAATTGAGGTATAAAATGAAACTTAGAAACAATCCAGATTTAGCCAAAGAGGTGACTGATGTAGATAATGTGCCACTGGAGGACCTTATCATCAATAAAAGGAAGATTATAGACTCTAAGAAGAGCAGGGGACAAAGAAACTATAAGGAAAGGTCCTATGGAGACAAGACAAAGAAAGAAATAGAGTTAGGATAAGGCGGATGCGCTTATTAAAGCAACTAGCACCCTTGGTTATGAGGCTTGGAATCATTTTGAGTTTTTTGGTTATGAACTTAAGAAACAATGTTTTACCTTTATCACTGACATTATGCTTAACAATTTTTTATATACAATAGAACAAGGAGTAAGCTGACGTTTAGTATGTCAGTGATTTTGAAAGAAGTAGGGAGCGCTAACATCTCCATTCTCAGTGAAATTCCGACAAGTGAAAATGTTGGTATTCCCACTGTCAGTCATTTTGAAATAGAGAGAAAAGAAATGCTAAGAGTCAGTCTCTTAGCAAAAGAATTAATCCATAAATACATAGAAGCTAACAATGACAGTATCAATGATTTTCACCAGAAGGCTCGATGGAAAGAATGACAACAAAGAACCAGTTTTAGGGAGGATTGACCTATTGTAGAGGGACCTGTTTGCCAACAAAGATTCAGTTCTATTTTTCAGGGACCTATTTCCATTTTCAAAGAGGATATTGTAAAATATATATATTTTTTGCCTATATGATATCATATATTCCAACAGATATTCTATTTTTAGAAAAACTTTATGTAATTAAAAATATTTTTCACATCCATGAACTTAGAATGTTTGGGTATTTTTGGATTATTGTAATTACGTTTGAGACTATAATCCTATGATCAGTTGATGTAATGTCTATAAATACAATTTCTGAAGAAGACAAAAAGGCTGGCTTTTATTGTAAAGACATTAGCATTCTAGTGTATTTGAGAAGATTTTAAAAGTATTACAGTTTGATGAGGATTTACAGAAAATTCAGGTGTTGTAGTTCCTTGTTCGTTATTTATCTATCTATGAAAAGTCTTCTTCATGTTTGGAAACTTTAGTATCTAAAATTGGAATTCTTTATGCTTTTGTTTTGTTATTTCTTAGTCATTAATACTTGTTTCTTATATCAGTTATAATATTGTTTTCTTCAGTTTTCTTCTTCCAAATTCCTCAAATTGTCAAAGGAGTTATTGCTACCCTATTTTTTGTGTCCTGCTCATTAGCTATGTAGCATCATCTGATAAAATTGGAATCCATACCCAATGGTGCGTTTTATATACAACCCAACCAAACTTTATCCCGTAAACTAAATATGGCCACAAAACTCAATTGCAAAACCTACTACTACAGTGACCTAGAGTAGTTGAGTTTTAGGGAGAGATCCATCTCTAGGTTGAAGGGCCAACTTTCTACCTAAAAGAGGTTTGAGGTTACCTTGGAGGTTTTCCCACAGTCGAGTTTCCTCTAAGTGATAATAGAGCAAGTGGTCAATTCCTTTAGTTTTGCGTAAGGAAATAGGAAACTCCTATTTTTTAGGGGATAATTTCCTCCAAGATTGTGTAAGGAAATAGGATGAAAGATGAGGCCTAAATTTGCTAAGTGTTAGTCAGAGAAGGTTAGTGAGTAGGAGATCATAATTACAATGTAGGGTGTGCATCAAGATTGAAGCAAGAAATCGTAATTGATCCATATTCTTATCTGAATTAATGCAACAAAGTGGAGGGGTTTTTTGTAGTTGGGTTCCCTTGTAAAATCATGGTGTTCCTTGTGTTTTGATGGTTGCATGTTATTGCATGTGTTTCTATTGTGTGTTTTCATTTCTGTAGGATAGTAGAAGAAGTTTTGTCTCTTGATTTCAGTTCAATTTCATTAAAAGTAGCAAATTTCTTGCAATTTATACACCAAGAACTTAACAAGTCTTGAATTCTCCTCATTTGGAAATGAGATTGAGCCAAAACCACCAGTTCAGGTGGTTTCTCTAACTAAATGAAGTTTAAGTGATCCAATCACTTTAATTATAATTCCTTTATTGTCATTGTTACTAGTATTCTTATCTGTTTACAGTTTAATTTCTCTATTAGTCACATGTTCATTTTGGTAGTCTATATGAGAACAAATAGAATCAATAATAAAAAAAACTTTGAACTTATGCTATTGATATAGTTTTGCAAGTGGTAGACCAGTAGCATGTGATAATGTTTGTATTCGTCTTTTTGAAATTAGTATGAATGGTCTGACTTTAGAAAAAAATAACAATCAAGATTTAGATGGAATATTTACTCTAATATAATAAAAATAAGGTGTATGAGATTTAAATAATGATGTTGAACTCTTCCAACGTATATAAACTTTACACAATTTACCTATAAACAATTTCCTTATTATGTTTTGTCAAATGCCCATATAGATGTCATTTTGAAAGTCCATTATAAATTGGGTTGGAGACTCAAAATCTTCAAAGTACATGTGACTTACATTATATAAGGTAGAGGGTAGGTGGTAGGTTTTCACACATTTAGCTTGTGGTCGAGAGAACCAAAATCACAGGGTAAAGTTCTACAACTTGGTTGTAGTAAACCTTCCATTCTCATAAATTATGTTGTTGATTTAACTAAAATTCTAACTCAAAAGAAGAATTGTTTGAATATTACTTGTTATTTTACACCTTCTATCAATAATTTATGTCCAAAAACATCCAAATAGAAAGGCAAACCTTTCAAGTCAACTGTGATGGGTCTGAAGTTGGGTAAGGGTATAAAAGTAAGGGTCCCTACATGGTAACCTACAAAATTTCCCTTTGTGAAAGCTCCCACTTAAACAAAGAATATATTAAAAAACCTTGTTCTAACACATAGGATTTAAGGTGACTGAGGTCTAATACAAAATTAATCGAATTACAAGTAAAAAATAATCTTATTTCTTTAGTCAATGAGAGAAAAATGCATACAAAATTTAAATAAATAGTAGATTGTAAGGTCCTTACTAATGTTCCCTCCATTTCTATTTATTATGAAATGTAGTTACCAAATTTAGCTTCCCTAATTCCATTTCCTTTTGGTTTAATAAGGAGGAGTTGGGATTAATATAATAGCAACATTATGAGCCAACTCAAATAAGAGACTCAATTAATTGAGGTTGCAGATCACTATGATTTGGAACTATGCCTCCTCACCTTGCAATTGCATTCTTGTTTTTAATGATTGTTTCTTCTATTGATGTAGTAAATTTTTATCTATGTTTTGATTCCTTTGTGAACCCCTAGCCCACTAACCATTAACTCATTATCATCCTAATTACCAACTTGTTTAATCACCAAACCATTAAATCCTGCAGCCATAGCATATAAACCTATAAATATAAGCTAAAAATCATAACCACTATCCTTAACCTACCACCATCAACCCTTTAATACATAATACATTACCTATTAAAGCAATAACCAAAAATAACCCCAAACACTAATTTACTAAATCCCTCACCACCGACCCATTAGACAACAAATCCTCTAACAATTGGTCCACTAACTTGCAATCCCCCCAATGATTGATTAACCAACCAAATAATGTTCCCTAATCAATAACCCATTAAATCACTTACTACTATGGTTGACTATGGTTGATTATAGTTGAACATGGTACACTATGGTCATTTATAGTTACCCATGATTGATGCTACCAACATGTTAACCAATAAATCCTTTAATCATTGTCCAAATAACCCCTGAAGAAGCAGGTTTTAAGCAACTTTAAATTTCTGTTTACTAGGAAAAATGACAATAAATTCACTTTATTTTTTGTTATTTAATAAAATGTATAATAAATTATGGATCATAAAATTTGAATAAAACATGTATTTATTAAATTAATCAACCAATCAATTCTATTGTCATGTTGATATGATGTATAAATGATATAGTTAAAAAAATATGAAGCATTCACATCTATTCAAATTCCATATATTATAATGTTATTATATAATTCAAAGAGAAAGAGGCAAAGAAGGAATATGTTCCACTATGGCTATTGGTATTTCCCACACCATTGTTGAGTTTTCCATCCATGCCACCTCACGATATTGTTTTCTTAATTGATTTCAAGTGAATTTAGTGCATTAAATTGCATGATAAATACAAGCGAGTCAAGTTTTTGAATGCATGACTTGATCATAATGTTATACTAAACAACATGGAATATTGTTTTGTCCATGACACAATGTCATTTGTCACCCTAATCTATGTCGAAGGTTGACCATTAATTTTTTCTCAATCCTCCTTCTTCTTGTTGCAATATTCTACACTTCTATAACAATCATAACTTGTGCACTCATTCTTAAACAATCCTTAGTTAATACCCTTGCTTTAGTATGAATCCAACAATCATGGACTTAATTGTTCTTTGACTCCTTTAAGTACCAATTCTTTCCACTTAGGATTTTTTGGTCCTTAATGACTATATTTCCAATTTAATAAATCTCTTATAGATGTAATATAAGGCATATTTCTTGCTAAATTAAAGTGACATTACTTTCAACATGATATGGAAAAGTTTTATGGATCCATTTTAGATTCTCACTCTTTGCACTATTTTCCTCTAGTTACATGCTAACTTTGTTGACAATAACATTAAGGATGGGCATGACAAATGCTCCTTGATCACCCCACTACATCAATGACTTAGAGAGCTCTGAGAAAATTGAACCTAAGATGAATGCATATCTATGCTACTATCAAATTGAACACATTGTCCCTAAATGCTTGAAAACAATATATAAATAATAAAGGATATAATAACAAAGATACCAATTAAAAAAAATCAACTTTATATTAATTAAAAAAGGTAAAGTGTTTATTAATGAAAATGTATGATTCTTTATAAAGATACCCCTTAGAGTATATTTATACCTAGTTCTATCTTATTTATATCCATCTTATCATATCAATGAATTATATAATATATTAATATAGTTATTGGCATCCTTGTCTTAAAGTTAAGCAATTTCATGTTTATTATATTAGTATCAAATCCTACCTTGGTCCAATTTGTGGGAATAATATGACTTTCAAAAATGGTCATTTTTAAGGAACGCCACAATATACACAATAAAACATTGGCCTAAACTTTGGATTATATGTTATTTTTGTTCAACTAGGTACATGTATACAAGGAAATTTGAAAATAAATATATTCTTTGTCAATACTTCTAAAGGCCATTTATTGCAAAGGAAAGTCAAATAAAGGTCCGAGACTATTTGAAGAGAAGGCACCTGATCACATATAGGAATTTCCCATATTGGATACATTTCCCTATCTAATTGTAGAGGATAAAAAATGTTGAAAACAATATATGACACATTTCTCTTATGAAACTAAATCCAAGGTTTATCAATGCCTCTCCAACAAAGAAATTGAAGACTCCAATTTTTTAATTCCAAATGCAATTAGAAATATGAAAATGTGGAAAATGGTAATAGTGATAATGATGAATAAGAGGGATAAATTTTTCAATATTTTAGAATTGATAATAAAAACATGCCTTCCATCATTTGGCTCTCCGGCTCTCGGCTCTTGGCTCGCGGCTCTTGACTCTCGGCTCTAGCTCTCAGCTCTTGGCTCTCGGCTCTTGGCTCTCGACTCTACCTCTCGGCTCTGGCTCTTGGCTCTGGCTCTCAGCTCCTGGCTCTCGGCTCTGGCTTTCGGCTCTGGTTCTCGGCTCTTGGATCTCATCTCTAGTTCTGAGCTCTGGCTCTCGGCTCTGGTTCTCCGGTGCTCAAGCTCTTTGGCTCTGTCTAGCTCTCCAGCTCAGTGACTCTCTGGCCCTCTGGCCTTCTGTGCTCTTGCTTCTGAGTCCTTCTGAATCCACAGACTGCCTCCTATGGGCTTATACTCAGCATTCAAGCATCTATGAGCCCCTTGGGCTTCTCTGCCCTTCTCTTGAGCATAACTCTGCCTCTCTATGTTATTAGTGGTTCGCTCGACCTCCAAGTGAATCTCAACAAACTTTTGTGGCCCTATCAATTGAGCTCCCTCTTCTTTTTTTAATACATTAGTTACAGTCGCCTCCATCATTGAACATCGACGGTTTCATTACAAGAATCCATTTACAAATGGAAAGGAACTGGCAAGCATGGCCACCCGATCGCTTTGCCTTCCTCTGGCCAAAATAGCCAAATAATGGAAATACATAAAAAAACACACGCAAAACACATCATGGGCCTTAAGCCCAAACTTCAAATAATATGAAATCGTGTTTATAATCCTTATCGAGTCCATGCCTCGATCGCATATCGCAATCGCACGTCAAATGGTGCATTGGCCCCTTTATATCATCGTGATCCGATTTACCGACCTCCGATCACTCCTATCGGCACCTCATCGGCTATCAACATTATCGTTATATCACTTATCGGCATATCACAAATCACATTACGTATGGCTAAACCCGAACATAACTCCAATCAATGGAAATATAAATAAATCCAATGAAAATCCGCTGAACAAACTTAACGGATCTCAAAGATAAATGAACCTGCATCTATAAACTTTTGGGTCCATACATATCGCAAGTTGTGATGTCATGGCCCCTTTGTATTGTGCAATCCCAATCGTCGATTGTCGATCGCCCTATCGACGCAGCGCATATCGCAATCGCAATGACCCGGGGGTCTATACCACTTTCCATGGACTACTTCGATGCAATAATTATCACCAATCACCGATCCGCTTCATCGCAATCGCAAATTAGCTCACCCGGGTTCTGATATCATGTGTTAGTCTACCTCCGATGCGATATGTCAGAGATCACAAATCGGGAGTCTTCAGCCTTCGGTTTAAGTCCTCCATTTGGAACCTTTTTGATGCAATATTTATATAAAACTCCGCCTTTGACCCTTTTATTTATCAGACTCAGATTTACAGAGGATTTGTGCCCTTTAGCACCTTTTACCTCTTATATGAAGTCTTTTAGACTTAGAGGTTTATCCAAGATCAATTTTGGATCACGCCTTCCCACAAAAAATCTTTTGGACTCCAAAAGACTGGTATACTGATCTAACCAGTAGATGAGAGTACATCACCCTCTTCTTTCAGCCTCCATACACTTGCCTGCATGGCTAGTGCCTCTAAACCAAAGCCTTTAAACACTTTCTTTCCTGGATGTGCTTTTCCTCCTTGGAAGAATTGTCTTCCTCCTTGACTTCCTGCAGAACTCCTACTAAGAAGGTCACGAAAGATGGTTTGAACTTCTTTGCCTTGATCATTGATCCAAGGTGGCTCAAACCAATGTGAAGTTACATTTGCTTCACAAAATTTTCATTTGTACCTGTTTGACATACTGTCAACAACAAATGTTAACAACAATAGGATTACATACAACAACTGGATGGCCTAAACTCTTGCTTCATCAAAAGAAATAGATTTCACATCTTGTGAATTACCTCCATGTCTTACATCTGCATACAAATGATTGACTAGATAACAAGCCAATAAAACATTCCTTTAAAACAATTGACCCTTCAAGTCAAGCATGTAGAAAAAGAACTTTAGGATTCTTTTTCAAAGATGAAACACTTCATCATTATCTCCATCTTGGAGACCATATCAACTTTTCCAAGTCGACATTATATTACATGCATGTTTAAAAACAAAGTAATCAACCCTTCAAGTTAATCACACATACATGTTCAAATACAAGGAAATAATCAACATCCCTGTGTTCATGCATATCATTCTTATGCATGCATTTCATCCTTCAAATTTCGCTTAAGCACACTGTACTTTAGAAGCTAAAATGAATATAATGTTGCAGCAATAAAGTGAGTCTCCTACTCAACTTTTTCCATTCACCTTCTTGGTAAAAACCTACAACTTGCATTCCATTAACAGAGAAATGCATTCTATTGATTTGATGCATTTTCAAAATACATGCAACCTTAATTGGATAAGAACTCTAACCATTTATTACTAATCCATTTCAAAAGTCCTACCTTTGTTTGCACATCAACATCAGCATGTGAATCATCTTGAAACACATCAATCATGGGATCTTTCTTCCCATTCCTGGCATTTTCTCTTCCCACCTTCTTCAAGTTTTGTGGAAGCATTATTGGATTCAAAGTCCAAAATTTTGTAGCAATATGTCCTTGCTTATGGCAGTAAGTGCAACACATGTGCATCTTCTTGACATCATGATTTGCCTTGTCCAATGGACCTTTTGCTCTTTGCTTCTTTTCCTTCAAAAGTTTCTTGTATGTGGCCATTCTCTTCCAACATCTAGAAACACTATGGTTATCCAAACCACAAAAGGAACATGCAATTATTTTTCCATACTTATATGGAAACTTATCATGCTTAACATAATCAAAAGGAATATGGTTAAAACCAGATTTATACCTTTCTCTTTCACCTTTATT
This sequence comes from Pinus taeda, assembly GCA_000404065.3. Classification (NCBI taxonomy): domain Eukaryota; kingdom Viridiplantae; phylum Streptophyta; class Pinopsida; order Pinales; family Pinaceae; genus Pinus; species Pinus taeda. Next base: position 239,668 of record APFE030675598.1, read on the forward strand.
GCCTTCATGAGGAGGTGAATCAAACAAAGAAGTGGTTCCCTTTGGAATACCATCAATCTCTTCAAGGCTTTCAGAGTTTCCACAACTCTCTGGTTCAAGTGTATGCTTACTAACACCTTCTTCCTGCAAATGATGTTTCAAGCTATTGCATTCCCCATGAATACAATCTTTACACTTTTGAGGCAGAAGCCCTAAATTGAAACTCCTTCTTGAAATTGTTTCAATTGTCTTCATGGCAGCTTTGGAACTTTCTCCATAAGATTGTCCATAGCCAAGACTAAAATACTTAGGCCTTTCCTCAACCATTATTGGTTCAACAATACCCTATGCATGTTTTCCCAATCCTTTTTCTTCATAGCCCATTTTGGACATTAACTTGGACCCTATGCCTTTGGTATGTTTTTCAAAAGAACCAACATACATATTCTTAGAGGATTTTGAAGACAAACTAGAATTTTTTACCTCTTCTTCAAGCTGATACTTGACTAAGGCTTCTTTGATAACAAGGATCTATGTCTCCAACTCATGCACCCTTTCCAGGTTCATATTTACAATATGAAGTTGTTTATCCATTTCTTGCAATTTGTCAGAAAGCAACTGCTTCTCTTCCTTCATAGAATTCAACTACTATCGAAGTATGATGCTCTTCCTTCCATCCTCATACATTTCTCTCACGATATCCATCATGATGAACAAGTCTTGCTTCATGTCTTCATCAAAGAATCTTGTGATGAAGGAAGAATTTGAGGACTCACTTGTAGAAGTTGTCATTATCAAAATGAACAAAAGAACTTCAAACAAGATTAACAAAGAGCTTATTCAAGCAACCTTTTACAACAAACCTCTTGTGCTTCAAGGATTGCTTTGAAGTCCTTTGGGATAAGAAGAATTCCTTCAACCCTTCTTCCTTCTTGTCCTCTCCTGGACTTAGCTATCAATAGCTTTCACCTCTGCAAACTCAAACAACAGTCAGTTTACAAACAATCAAACAGTAGAATCCTTTGTACTGCTTAAACACCTTTCAAGTTAAATAAGCAAATAGATTGCTCTGTCAATCAAGTATTCTAATCTGATACCACTTGCATCATGATACAACCTGCTTCATGATACAACCTGCTTTGGTATAACTTAGCTATGATATAACCTTCTTTGAATGCGGGGTTAATCAACCTGATGCTCTGATATAACCAACTCTGATACCACCTTCTTTGAAGGTGGGGTTAATCAACTTGATGCTCTGATACCACCTGATTTGAAATGGTGACCTAAAGGCTTCTTGTCATGCTTACAAGAACTTCTCCCATTCCAAAGCTTATATATTCCCAAGATCTATGCTTATGACTGATAATTTGCAGAATTAAAAGAACTGGAAATAGGTGTATGCTTTTTGTTTGCCTTTACCTGTTAAGTGCTTTAAGTTGATTTGCTTAAACTGATATAGAAACATATAACAACAAATAATGCAAATAATAACCAACACACATAACAGTAATATAATTAGGAGTTCGCCCAAACCTCTCGAGCTACGTCTCCGTGAGCTCTAGTCAACTCAGCTAGGCTCTTTTGGATTATGGCTTAAATTCTTTTAAAAGTTCCACACTCTACTCCATAGGTTTACAACTAAGCCAATGGGCTTAGAATGCCATCTTTGTCCCTGGCTATTTGGCTCTTTGGCTCTCGGTTCTCGGCTCTGGCTCTCGGCTCTTGGCTATCGGCTCTTGGCTCTCGGCTTTGGCTCTCGGCTCTGGCTCTCAGCTCTTGGTTCTTGGCTCTTGGCTGTTGGATTTGGCTCTCAGCTCTGGTTCTCGGCTCTAGCTCTTGGCTCCTGACTCTCGGCTCTAGCTCTCGACTCTTGGCTCTCAGCTCTGGCTCTCGGCTTTGGCTCTCTAGTGCTCAAGCTCTTTGGCTCTGTCTGACTCTCCGGCTCAGCGACTCTCTAGCCCTATGGCCTTCTACACTCTTGCTTCTGAGTCCTTCTGACTCCACAGGCTGCCTCCTCTGGGCTTACACTCAACATTCAAGCATCTCTGAGCCTCTTGGGCTTCTTTGCGCTTCTCGTGAGCATAACTCTGCTTCTCTATGTTATCAGTGGTTCACTCGACCTCCAAGCAAATCTCAGCAACCTTTTGCAGCCCTGTCAATTGAGCTCCCTCTGATTTTTGTAATACATCAGTTATAGTCGCCTCCATCATTGAAGACTGACTATTTCATTACAAGAATCAATTACAAATTGAAAGGAACCGACGGGCATGGCCACCCAATCGCTTTGCCTTCTTCCGGCCAAAATAGCCAAATAACGGAAATACATAGGAAAATGCACATAAAACACATCATGGGCCTTAAGCCCGAACTTCACATAATATGAAATCATGTTTATAATCCTTATTGGGTCCATGCCTCAATCGCATATCACAATCGCACGTAGCATGGTGCATTTTCCCCTTTGTATCATTGCGATCCGATTTACCGACCTCCGATCACTCCGATCGGCACCTCATCGGCTATCAGCATTATCGCTATATCGCTTATCAGTGTATCGCAAATCACATTGCGTACGGCTAAACCCGAACAAAACTCCAATAAAAAAAAATACAAAGAAGTCTAATGAAAATCCGTTGAAAAAACTTAACGGATCTCAAAGACAAATGAACCTGCATCTATAAACTTTCAGGTCCGTGCATATCACATTTCGTAATGTCATGGCCCCTTTTTATTATGCGATCCCAATCGCTGATTGCCGATTTCCAATCGCGCTATCGGCGCATCACATATCGCAATCGCAAGGGCCCGAGGGTCTATACCACTTTCCATGGACTACTCCAATGTAATAATTATCGCCGATCACCGATTTGCTTCATCGTAATTACAAATTGGCTCTCCTGGGTTCTGATATCATATGGCAGTCTACCTTTAATGCGATATGTCAGAGATCGAAAATCAGGGATTCTTTAGCCTTCGATTTAAGTCCTTCCTTTGGAACCTTTTCGATGCGATATTTATATAAAACTCTGCCTTTGACCCTTTTCTTTATCTGACTCAGATTTACAAAGGATTTGTGCCTAAACTTTGATTATATGTCATTTTTGTTAAACTAGGTACATGTATACAAGGAACCTTGAAAATAAATATATTCTTTCTCAATACTTCTAAAGGCCATTTATTGCAAAGGAAAGTCAAATGAAGGTTCCAAGACTATTTGAGGAGAAGGCACCTGCTTATATATAGGAATTTCCAATATTGGATACATTTCCCTATCTGATTGTAGAAGATAAATAATGTTGAAAACAAGATATGATACGTTGTTCTTATGAAACTAAATCCAAGGTTTATCAATGCCTCTCCAACAAAGAAATTGAAGACTCCAATTTTTTAATTCCAAATGCAATTAGAAATATGAAAATGTGGAAAATGGTAATAGTGATAATGATGAAGAGGAGGACTAAATTTTCCAATATTTTAGAATTGATAATAAAAACATGCCTTCCATCATTTGTATAATAGATATTGACACAATGGATTTGATAGATGTAAGTGAATTAAGGCATAATGGAATTTCAACAACCTAGAAGGTGCACCTCAACAAAATTCTTGTGGATGAAATGTACATATAACCAAAATGAACACTACATTATACCAAGTATTGATAATTAAAAAGAGAACAACAAAACAAATAAGACAGGTTTTGGGCATCCACACATCTAGGGTTGGAGTAGAAACCCTAAAAGTTAGGGGAAGACATATTCATGTGAAATGATACTAAAAAAGGAGTAACAATATTATATTGATTGATAATATATTGATTACAAGTTGAGGGACAGATTGTGTATAGAGGCCCATTTTAATAAGACTCTCATAATAACACCTTTCAACTAACGTTATGGTGATCCTTAATGCATATAACTAACACCTACCAACTGAGTCATTGAAAAATCACTATTAACCTAGACTAACTTATTTATGGGGAAGTTATGAGCTTATAAAAGGAAAATATCATGCCGAAATATGTTGTGTATAGGTACATAAGATCTCCTTCCTTCATAAAATTCTTGGATCCACTCATAGCATAAAAAATAAGTGGAGAAAATAATAATTGGTAGCCAAATTTATTCTATATTGGTCACACAAATATGAGAGAGGAATACACAATACCCCACTGATTGGATGCCATTTCCATCACTTCTTTATCAATTCTCGTTCTTTGAGTTTGCAGTAGATATTAACATTAGTAATGATTGAGAATCATTCAATGGGATCCTAGGATCTCTCAATGTGATTATAATTGTTGTAATATTCATGGTTATTTTCCAATAAACATGAAAGTACAATAGATACTATGTTCTTGACATCTTCCATGAGGAGAGGATAATATTGGGAAATTTATGCTTCAAAAAATTCAATAATCATATTCTCTTGTAAGTCCTTGTTACACAGTATTATGTCACAATTCCCATCCTGTATGCTGAGGTGTCAAAATGATGAAAGATGTCAATTATTAACCATGAAACATATACAAAAGCATCCCTGAAGAAGGGAATAAAAATTTCCCTGAAAGAGTTATGAAAAATCTTCCTAAAAACCTAATTTTTCAGGATCAACGCATTTTGCACCACTGGTGACCCGTGCTGGTAACTTGTTGCACTATACTATACTAGCACTACCAGAACACCTTTTATAATGAAAACCTGCATTGAACCTCTTCAGGAAAATTTTCCTAAAATGGAGGAGAAGCTTCTCTTACTAGAAGCCTTGAGAATGACGAGTTAGTTACAAGTGAATAAGGAATAGAGCGAGACCTGCCATTCTTGGTCCTTGATCCTACTTTCGAGGATCTTTCCCTTGAGTTGTGGAACCTCTCCCTCCTTTCATGGATGCTTAACTCCCTCTCCTTCCCTATAACTGATATCCCTACTATCCAGAACTCTTTGGCTATTGCTTGGTTGCCTTCCTATGCTGAAACTATGCCCTAGTTCTTCCCATTTTGCTGAGGAGAAAGGAGTGGTTGAAGGTCTTGGCTAGGACTTGGAAACTCATTAAAAGGAGGTTTCCAAAATCAAGGCTTAAGTGGTTCTATGCTTCCCTTACATTCTATTTATAATACATTATGTGTTTACTTTCCATAAATGTGTCTATCATTACTCATTTAGTGTGATACTCCTTGATCTGTTGCACAATTTATGTTAGAACGAATTATGCTATTTATGATTTTTTTGTCACTGTTTGATCTTCCTTACAGGTATTCATCCATAATGGTGTAGATATGATTGAACGTGGAAGCGAGAAGATCGAAAACGACATCAACAAGTGTTATCATGAGAGTGAGGTAGGTCAAATACCTTCCTTTTTATTTTATGATATAAACTAGGAAAGTTTACACATATTTGTCTAGTTTGTTGGTAGATCCTCCCATAGGAATAGAAGGATTGTTTCTATCCACAGAAAGGATTTCCTGCACAACAAAGTGGTGACCATACGTGGAAGATTATAGCCCTTCAAACCTCCTTTTTATGTTTTGTCATTTTGTTTAGTTCGACCAACCTCCTAGTAATCTATAATTCATGTTCATTATAGGTTTGCATTCTTAGTAGTTTGTACTTTAGAGTGTCAAGTCTAGATCTATCTTTGAATTTCATTTTATTTTACAAGTCTTTTTCACCCAATGCGTTTGATCTAGGAACAATTGTGATTCTAGCGTAGTTTTCTCAATTACAAAGTGCTGAAAGCCCCATAAGCAATGGTTTTGACTGTGATAGTCACATTGATCCTTAAAACTTGAGAATTTTTAGGGTTTCTCCTAGAAAATTCTAGTGTATTTTGATCTTTGAAGTATACTCCTGCACTATGTGCTTTGGATTTGTCATTATTTTGGTTGGTTTCTTGTTGAATTGCAAAATTCCATCCCATTGTTTGAAAGTAGTGGATTTGAATTCTGATTGAGTCTTTAGGTATTTATGTCAATTGGTTTTATTGTTTGTTGCTTGTATGTTTGGAAGGAATACTGATTTTTTGTTGATTGAAGCATTATTAGTTCTTTTGGAAATCATAAAAGAAATGACTTTTTCATTTGCTTATCTTTCATCTCAAAATTTTCTTTTTGAATTGCATTAGGTTAAATTTCATTGAAAAGTCATTTTTGGGATTATAATTGAGCGTAAATTACATTGCTTAGTTCTGAAAGATGATAAGAAGTGCATTACCATTTATTAAAAAGAAAAGTGAAAAGATTCATGTAGGTGCATTTGAATTGAATTTCATTTTACTTTTGGTGAGTGCATCGAAAAAGAAAAGTGAAAAATTCATGTGGCTGCATGTTGGTCAATTGAAGTTCATTTTACTTTTGTTGGGTGCATTCGAATAGTGAAAGTGAAATATCTAGTTAAGAATATTTGTTTTCTTCATACTTGGTTGTTGTATCAATGCTTGAAACTCTTCCCTATGCTAGATAACTGTCATTGAATTGAAAAGAATATTTTTTTCATACAAGTTTCATCATAGGTGTTCAGGTGACATCGATCTTTGAGCCTTAAAACCAAAACTTAATTGAAGATAACTTAAAATTTACCTCAATGACTCTAATTTGAATTTTTCATTAATGAAAACATTTATAGGTCTAGGCTAGAGGCATGTTCTGACATCATTAAACATAGCAATTATCATTGTTTTCCAGCATTTTATCCCAAGGGTGATATCTCGTTCCATGTATGGAAGTGTATAGGACCGTTCTCTAGTACTTTTGGGTATATCAGAGGTGCTCCAGGCATGGTAAGTATATGGGAATGATCTCATCGAGAGATTACGCAATAGACAACACTACTACGGATGAAACTCCCACATACCTTCGTGTATATTTTGGGAGTCCCAATAGTTTTCTATCCATCCACATCTTACCGAGTATGCCGCCTTGTATACCATGATACACCGAACACAACATTTAGGGAGATTTCCTTCCGTATGTTAATTCCTTGGTGGTGTATATAGAAATTCATGGTTTCTTGGTAAACCCTCATGCCTAGTTTAACCCTTTTTTATTTATTTCTTTTTGACAAATTCTAAAATCAATTGACCATGGAATAACAAATCGCTCATGAAACAAAAAATCCTTTTATCTTCAACATTAACGGTTAATTGTAAAATCGAATTTAAGCCCAAATAATTCACCAACACACATTAGTGATTGATTTTCTAGAAATACATCGTGGCAAAACCACAGGAGTCCAAAACGAGACCCTGAATATCAATGGAGATGCTAATGCACCTAGCTCACCTAGAGTTGTAGGCTCATATACTATTGAGCCTGAATCCGTTGACAACCAAGGTGTTGAACTTGGTCTTCTCCTAAGTATCCAACCCCTTGCTTCTTGACCATTGCCAGAGTTGGTAGGCTCATCTCAGGAATCTCCTCCAGCTAGTCCTCAACCTACTCCAGAGTTCTTGCTTTTTCGTCCTAATCCACTCTTTGAATCAGATCCTATGGATCCTGTGTATTTGTCACCTCCACATCCATATAGTCATTTTTCTATTCCCAATGCAGCTTTGAGTCCTTCTCCTAATGTGACTCGGGTTCCCATTCGAGAATTGTTCCCAACCATGGCAAAAAAAGGTGATAACCCACCTGTAGGGCCAGCACTCCAAGATGTTTATGTGGAAACTTCTGGAACTCATATTCCAAGTACTTCTTCCTCCATAAGCCTTCCCTTATGTTTCTTCTCCCTACATGACAAATAGGCCAAGTCCACCTCCTGCATATAGTGCACCCTTGGTCCCACCAGGTTATAACTCTCTTGGGGATGCTTTTTTTGGAAATTTTTGTGCAACTTCACTATTTCATAATACTATTTGGTCATATGGTGACACTCCTACTACCAGCTCGTTTGTTCCAAACGTGTTGGTAATTGCATAAAACCCTACCTAACCTACAATGACAGTAGGTGGAACACATGTTCCTCTTAATATTTATTCTCCTCCTATTGTAGCCATAGTAGCTACGGTCCTCAATGTGAGTGGACAACCTACAAATTCATCTGCTTCACTATCTAGGGGAAAAATATCTCCACCATACATACCTCCTGCTTCTAGTGGAAACTATGCACCCCCTCCTCCCACATCAGGGGAAAGTCAACCCATTGGTGTTGTTTCTAACCCAGTGGAACACCATTTCCACCCATATCAGGTAATGTCACGAGGACCCCTTTACAAGGTCACAAAGTCTCCTTGACTCAACCTTTGTACCAAAAACCATATATTCCTACTGGCTCTCAACAACTCCAAACTCCTTATAAGTAGGTAGGTCCTCAAATGAAGTATGGTCCTCAAATGTAGTTTTCTTATGGGACTGGTAATCCTCCTTTGTGGCTACATATTCCTATCCAACCATAGTAGGGACCCTACCCACATCCACAACCACAGGTTTGTTACCTGCAATCGCAACCACAGGTTTCCTACCAATCCCAACAAGGACCTTACCAGCAACCATGAACACAAGTTCCTATTCAATCACAGTAGGGACCTTATCATCAAACACAGCCACATGTTTCCTACCAATCTCAATAGGGACCTTACCAACAGCCACCACCACATCTGTAACAGATGCAACAGGGACCTCACCAACAACATTAAGGTTAGTTTTCTTCACAGACTCCATATGTCAAACATGGTCACCAGACTCAGTATGGTCAACCTCCTTATGGTCAAACTCCATATGGTCAACCTACCTATGGTCAACCTCCATATGGTCAACCTCCATATGGTCAACATCTTTATGTTCAACCACCTTATGGACAAAATCCACCACAGTTGGGGCAAACCCAAACTCAACAAGGTTGGAATACTCAGTTTGGTATATACCAGAGACCTTACATCCCATATAATCCAGAACTACCATTCCTGGCAACATTGGAATTGTCGGATGTGTCATGGCTCACAAATGACCCAATACTGCGCTAATTGTATTGGCCTCTGGTTCCAACTAAAATACCTAGCGATTTTCCTAAGTTTGAAGGTAAATATGGAGACAATCCTCAAGTGCACATTATGAATTACAACCTTTGGTGTTCCTCTAACTCTTGGTTTGATGATTCAATCCGGTTTCATCTTTTCCAGTGCAATTTAACAGGTGATGCCATTAAATGGTACATCGATCTCCCTTGAGGTGACTTTCAAGATTTCAATACTTTGGCTATGGCTTTCCTCACCCATTTCCAATTGCCTATCTGGTACAAGAATGGAACACATCTCTTAACTTCTTTGCAATATATGGCTTCCACTCATATATCTGATCATATCCATGAAAGGAGATGTAGATGTTGGCTCATCAAATTTGATATTCTGGATCAAATTTTGACTGAATGGTTTACCAAATCATTCATCCATCCTATTGCTAAATACATATCCATGAGTGGCTATGTAACTAAGGAACAAGCCATCGTCCGTTCCCAGTATTTGAATCTTGCGTATTAACAATCTGACGCATTGTATGAACTCCTACCTGGTGCTTAATGACTTTTGACTAGTCCTGCATCTTACACACCCGCAGATACACAACCCATTGATGGTATCATTAGATTTGTGGCCAAGTAGTCTAGTAGTACCCCTACTGCTTCTACGAAACCTAAATCTACTCAGGTCGTTGGAACCTCCAATACTGGAGACAACTCAAAGAATCCTGGTAAAACCTCAGAGGTAAATGTTATCGAGTCTACTGCATCAGATAAATCCTCAAAAGGAAAGAAAAAGGGTAAAGGAAAAGCTAAGTAGGATACCCTTAAACAAGATTCCCAAAAACCGTCATCTAACGATCCATCAAAATGAAAGCCTAAATATCCTTGCCTTATTTGTGATGAAGATCATTACACTAAGTATTTCCCCTGATGTGCTGAAATAAGTTGTCTTCTGAAAGGCACCATAAGGATGCTAACTATGCTTAAGGAACCTTTCCCATAAGGATGCTAACTATGCTTAAGGAACCAACCCCATGCTCAGACTTGTGGAATCTCTCAAGTGTTCATGAGTGGCTCAGAACCTATTTTTGTAGCCACTAGATCAAAATATTATCCACCTCCTGAAAGGCTCGTGGTGAGAAATATGCCATTGATATACCCTCTTCCTCCACTTCACCCAATTTCACTCCTCTCCATATCTAGAAATGTAGCAGTGATTCCATAATCCAACCACCCCCTAAAGGCATTCTTCAAAGATCATCTTATAATCCAAATGCGTGAGTTGTCCAACAATACAATATTGTAGAAGATTTGGCTCAAGCACGCTCGATGATGTTGGCTTTAGAAATCCTTCAAACTTGTCCATCACAACAGAAGGTTTTATTATCTATCATTGGAGGAATTCATCCCATAGATTCTAGCTTGATCAATTCTGATCCTGAAAACCATGTCCCTTGCTTACCACCTCAACTTTCTTTTCTCATACAAGTTGTTGTCATGGGGAAAACCATTCACGAAACTATTGTTGATGTAGGAACCTCTACATGCATTATGTCCTTATGATAATGGAAATCCATTGGCTCCCCTCCTTTCAACCAATCCTCGAATACTTTGGAAGCTTTTGATGGTAGAGGTTTTTGACCGTATGGTATTCTCAACTCCTTACCTGTTCAGTTGGAAGGAAAAACTGTCAATTTGGATGTAGAGGTTGTTGACGCAAATCTCAATTATAACCTTCTACTTGGCCCAAGCTAGACTCAAGAAATTCTTTGTGTGGTCTCTTCTCTTTTCCATGTACTTCATTTTCCCCACCAAGGGAAAATTGTCACAATAGACCAATTGGCTTTCTTTTCCTCTTACTCTTCAGTTGGTAATGTACCTTATGTTGGGAAAACCAACATTCCTTATGAAAATGTTGGAGGCAGTATTTTCAAAGACTCTTACCTTAATGGGAAGTTTTTCCCTTCCTCCTTCCACCAATGTTGCCTTAGTTAACATGATCTCATCTAGTAATGACCCTTGGATCATTCCTATCCCTGATTAGATTGATAAATTTGGTGACACCATGCTGCTTGGCCCCATTGAACAAACTTACAAAGTTGTCCTTATGGCTTCTGTGACTGCATCTGAAACAAATGATTGATTGAATATGGTCCTAGACTCGTATCCAAAAAATTCTTGGTTCGTTCTTCATATTCTGAAGATCCTTTGAATGAGACTTTTCCCACTGATAAAAGCATCATTGAAGTCATTTCTCTTGAAGAAACCCCTTCAAAATGTATCTTGAAGAAGGTATGTGAATCAATCCTCTTAATGTGGAGGCCATTGTCGAACTACCACCTCCATCTTATTTACACCAACTTCAGAGTTTTTAAGGGAAGGAACACTTTCTTCATCGCTTCGTCCCAAATTATATTGAGCTTGTCAACGGTTTTAGTCACCTTTTGAAGAAAGGGATCCCATTCATTTTGGATGACCTTTCTCATAATTACTTTGATGCTTTAAAGACCACACTCATTAGCGCACCTTTGTTGTATCCTCCTAATTACCATCGCGATTATTTCCTATACTTGGCCACCACAAACAGTACTATTGGTATAGTGCTGGTTCAAGATGATGACATCAGAAATGAGAATGTTATCTACTACATGAGCCGCAATCTCTTTGATGCTGAGACTCAATAGCCCAAGTAGAAAAGTTGGCATTGGCAATAGTCCATGTTGTCCAACGTTTTCGCCACTACATCCTCCTACGCAAAACTATAGTGAGATCTAATTCTAACCCCATGAATTATATTCTATCTCGGCAGTTACTTAGGGGAAAATACTCAAAATGGATTGTCATCCTTCAGGAGTTTGACTTAGAGTTTACCAAAGTTAAGTCCAAGAAATCAGTAGTTTTTGTCGAATCGATTTGTGACCTTCCTTCTGCCAAAACCACTACTGTATTTGATGAGCTAATTCTTGATGAATCTCTCTTCCTTATTAGCACCCATGATCCATGGTACAAATATATCATCATATATATCCGAACTTAGACATTTAGATCAGAGTTATCTCACTCTGAACAATGCCAAATCCACCACCAATCCCAAACCTATCACATTATTGGGGGTACCTTATACTGCCTTGGTGTGGATTCAGTCCTTTGGTATTGTCTAACACATGAGGAAGATGAGAGATATTTAAATGATTTCCACTTTGGAGATTATGGTGGTTAGATATAAGGATATTCTACTGCTCAAAACATCCTTCGTGCTAGTTATTTTTGGCCCTCTATTTTCAAATATTGCATTATTGTGGTCCAAAAATGTCATTCTTTCCTTATCTACAACCAAAAACAACAAACCCCACCTGCCCCCTTACACCTACTTATCACTGTTGGACTATTTGCTAAATGGGGAATTGAGTTTGACTTGTAACCCTCACTCAGTCGGGGGGCATGGATACATCATCATTACTATTGATTATTTTACGAAATGGGCTGAGGCGATGTCTACCTACGATGCCGTCGGTGAAACTACAACTCTATTTCTATTCAACCGTGTTATATCTTGGTTCGATGTACCATAAGCCATAGTCACTGACCATGGATCCCATTTTTGAAATCACATGATGACAGAACTCATTGCTCAATTGGGCTTACGTCACGATAGCTCAACTCCGTATTACCCACAAGACAATGACCAAGTTGAAGCTATCAACAAAGTTTTGGTCATTATGCTTCAACGAACCACTGGGATGCACAAAAATAATTGAAATCTCATAATTTTTTCAGCTTATGGGCTTACCAAACTATAGGTAACATGGAAACCGAATTTACACCTTTCCAATTGGTTTATAGTCTGGAAGCCACCCTACCTATATAATGTGAAATTCCATCCTTAAAGCTAGCTATCAAGCTACATCCTAGTACTACACCTGAAGAAGAACGATTGCTTTACCTAGAACATCTTGACAAGACTCACCGAATTGCCAAATTGGTGACTGAGACTCAAAAGAGATGAATCAAAGCTCATTATGATAAAATTGTGACCCCGTGTACATGTGTAGAAGGTGAATTGGTCTTAATGTATGATCAAGTTAACAACAAGTTAGGTGCTCGAAAGTTCAAACCTATGTGGCATGGACTCTATATTGTTAAATGAGTATTAATAAAGGGCGCATATGTAGGTTTTAACCCTGTACAGAAATTTCTTGCATACAAATTCTAAAATACATAAAATAAACAATGTGAGAGAATAACACATAAAACACATATACACAGAGACTTTCCCCTGGATACCAAAATCGGGACCATTAGCTTGATTTTTCATTATGTTCCTTTCAATGTTACAATACATATTTATACATGCCGAAGCATCGAATACCATGGACCAAAAATTATTGTGTCTAGAACCATGGACCGAAAACCATCGCGTCCAAAACCATGTGCGAAAATCATGCAAAAAACCATAGGTAGGTCTGCCCAACCTAATATAGGGTCCAAAAACAAAATTTTCCGGGGCGTTGTGCAAGACCCCATAGATGGGGGCTACCTGCACCCCTCAAACACCCTGTGACCTCCTTGCTATGCAATTAACGCAACAAAGGGGGAGGCTCCGCCCCCCCTCTAACCTCCCAGTTAACTATGTGGGCTAGTCGTGGAAGGAATATAACACAACCTAACATTCTCCCACTTGTTGTTTTCTTTCCACAGGGGGCCACAAGAGAGCTTAGTCATTTATCTACCCCTGCAACGCCCATTGTTTCTCTACACCAAGAGAACTTATCAGAGCTCACAGATTTTTTCAATGCATCAGTAGTATTCTTCATATTGTCCACCTTTATCGGCAACACCTTTTTGTCTTCTATCATATACTTCACAAAGTGATACTGAACATCAATGTGCTTTGTCTTTGAATGACATGTAGGGTTCTTTGCCAAGAAAATTTCCCTTTAGTTGTCACAGTCTATCCTTATAGCTCCCTGCACTAACCCCATACTTGAACACAATCTCTGCAACCAAACTGCTTCCTTGCTTGCATGAGTGGCTGCCATGTATTCAACCTCTGTAGTTGATAGTGCCACTACAAATTGTTTCTTACTCATCCAACTAACTGCACCTCCAAATAGGTTAAACACATACCCACTTGTAGATCTTCTCTGATCCAGATCTCCAGCCCAGTTTGCATCAACAAAGCCACAAATATCCAACGCTCTGTCCAATCCTGGTCTTCCCATGTAGCACAAACCATAATCACTAGTGCCACACAAATACCTGAAAACCCGCTTCACTGCTGTCCAGTGTTCCTTCTTTGGTTTTGACATAAACATGCTAAATACTCCTATTGCATGTGCAATGTCTGGTCTAGTATAGACGATTGCATACACCAGGCTACCGATTGCACTTGCATATGGAACATGAGACATGTCCTCTTCCTCTTCTTGTGTCTTGGGACACTGTTCAACAGATAACCTCACACCTATAGGAATAGGAACCTTCACCGGTTTACTATCCTACATATTAAACCTCTGCAGTATTGTTTCAAAATATTTCCTATGGTTTAACCAGAGCTTCCTCTTTACCTGACCTCATTTAATTTCCATGCCCAAAATATAGTTTGTAGCACCAAGATCTTTCATGTCGAATTTGGAGGAAAATTGGGTCTTCAAATCCTAGATAATTTCTTTGTCATTTCCAACCAACAACATATCATCCACATACAAGATCAGATAAATAACACAGTCACCAAATAATTTAAAATACACACAGTTATTTGCTTTGCTTCTGGTGAATCCAAGTCCCTATATAAATGTATCAAATTTTTAATACCACATCCTTGGTGACTATTTTAACCCATACAAAGACTTCTTTAACTTGCATAACAATTCTTTCTTACCCTTCACCGAAAAACCTTCAAGTTGCTTCATGTAGATCTCCTCTTCTAGATCGCCGTGAAGAAATGCTGTCTTCACATCCATCTGTTCTACCTCGAAATCAAAAGCAGCAGCAACAGATAAAAGTAATCTAATAGAATCTACCTTGGAAACAAGAGAAAAAATATCACCAAAGTCAATTCCCGACACTTGGGAATAACCTTTTGCTACCAATCAAGCTTTGTATTTCTCCACCTTTCCTTCTACATTTGTCTTCTTTTTGAACACCCATTTGCTGCCAATGTGTTTCCTTCTAGCCAAAAACTCCACCATATCCCAAGACTCATTTTTGTGCAAAGATGCCATTTCATCAACCATGGCCTATTTCCGAAGTTTTCCATCCTCTAAATCTACTGCTTCCTTCATAGTTCTCGGATTATCATTAGTAATAGATAAAAAAAAAATTGAATAGAAAGCAGATGGACTATACCTTTCCAGCTTCCTTCTTTCTCGAATTGATCTTCTCACACTAGGAGTTTGTGGCTCTTCATCTTCTAATTCCTCCTCTGTTGTAGAGTCTGATTCTTCCTCCTTAAGCTCAAACTCTATCTTCTCAATTTCCTTTGGTTGGACTTCATGTTTAATAACATCTTTCACTTCTCTGAACACCACATCTCGACTGTACACAACCTTCCTTGTTACTAGGTTCCAAAGCTAATAACCCTTTAAACCATCCTTATACCTAATAAAGATGCACTTTTTAGATTTACTATCCAACTTGGTTCTTTTCTCCTTTGGAACATGTACATATGCATCACATCCAAATATCCTCAGATGTGAAAGAGAGGGCTTCTTACCAGGCCATACCTCTTGTGGAGTCTTATCCTCCAACGTTAATGAAGGTGATACGTTGACCAGGTAATATGCTGTCTCCGTCACTTCTACCTAGAATTCCTGTTCTAACTCGGCACCACTGAGCATGCTTCTTGCCCTTTCCATCAACATCTTGTTCATTGTTTCTGCAACTCCATTTTGCTTAGGTGTATATGGAGTAGTCTCCTGTCATGCTATACCACACTTGTTACAAAATTCTTCAAATTCCTTGTTGTAAAACTCTCCATCGTTATCTGTCCTCAACACCTTTATCTTATTCTCTGTCATGTTTTCCACCAGAGCCTTAAATTATTTAAACCTGTCAAAGACTTCAGATTTCTTCTTAAGGAAATATATCGATGTATTCCTTGAGAAGTCATTTGTAAATTATACATAGTATACAAAATTACCCAGTGATGGAACCTTCACAGGTCCAAACACATCATTGTGCACAAGTTCTAATATATGTTTCACCCTCTTACCACTAGAGGGGATACTCACCCGATTCTGCTTCCCATATACACAATATTCACAGAAATCAAAATCCAGAGAGGTATTACTCATACCTTCTACCATACCTTTACCATGAAGTATTCGAAGGCCGTTCTCTCTAATATGTCCAAGCCTTTGATGCCACAACATGGTATTCTCTTCAGAGACTAAATTTCTGCTCTACTTTCAGGAACCACAGAACTGTTGCACCCATCAACAATAGTGCTACCTTTCTTCTTGTACAGAGTTCCAATCCGAACTCCCTGCATCAATACCAGTGCTCCCCGCATTATTTTGCATGTATCCTTCTCGAACATTATTTTTGCACATGCATCATCCAGCTTGCTTATGGAAATCAGATTTCTAGCCAATGGAGGAATATGAAGAACACCCAGAAGTATTCTAACCCTTCCACCTTGCAACTTCAACTTTACTTTTCCGTGACCAATGATTTTAGCCTTCCTATCATCCCCCAAGAAGACATCACCACCATCATATTTCTCATATTCGCGGAACCACTGTCTATGGGGAGTGAAGTGAAAAGATGCACCTGAGTCAATCAACCATGCCTCATGATCTACATGTGTACTTGAAGAATCCAAGTACACATCCCCACCTTCATCTGAGGTGGTTTTTGCCTCTACAGAAGGAGCATCATCGGATCCCTTTTGTTTTTCAGGAGCTTTAGATTTACAATCCATTTTGTAGTGCCCTTCCTTTCTGCATTTCTAGCACACCACCTTTACATGTTTTCCTGGAGATTTAGATCTCCCACTCGATGACTTATTTTTGTTTCTGTTCTGGGACTGTCCTCTTACAAACAAGGCATCACCATTCTGGCTCTCCATATTTTTCCATCTCATCTCCTCTGTCGGCAAGGATGAGACTATTTCACTAAACTGTAAGGTAGTTGCAGTGCTACCTATTGCAATAGCCAGACTATCCCACGAATCTGGTAGAGAACACAACAAATTGATGCACTTATCTTCATCTAAAATTTTAATGTCAATAGATAATAACTAACTTACCACAATATTAAATACGTTCAGATGTTCTGTCATCAAGTCTCCATCTTTCATTTGTAGGTTATACATCTTTTTCCATAGGAACAATTTATTCACCGGAGACTTAGATTGGTACAAAGTCCCTAACTTGTCCCACAAAGCCTTCGCCATAGCTTCCTTTGATATATTTAGTAATACTGAATCTGAGATACACAATCATATTGTGCTCTTAGCCTTCTGATCTAGTTTCTTCCATTCTTCATTGGACACTCCCATTGGTTTAGTACCTGGATCTACCATGATCCACTGATCTTTATCCACCAACATATCCTCCATCTTGAGTTTCCATAACTCAAAACTCCGACCATTAAATTTCTCGATCTCTATCTTTCCACTACTTTCCATCTTCTTTAACCACCGGAATCGATCCCAAAGATCTCTCACTGAACAGGGTCTATCACAAGCCCGAGTGAAACCCCTCAGCGAAAAAGGCATCCCCTTGAAGCTAAAACAACTATGATACCAAATGTAGGTTTTAATCCTATACAGAAATTACTTGCATTCGAATTCTAAAACAAGTAAAATAAACAATGCGAGAGCATAACACATAAAACACATATACATAGATATTTTCCCTTGGATCCCAAAACCGGGACTACCAGCTTGATTTTTCATTATGTTCCTTTCAATGTTACAATACATATGTATACATGCCAAAGAATACAATACCATGGACTGAAAACCATCGCATCCAAAACCATGGACTGGAAATCACCACGTCCAAAACCATGTGCGAAAATCATGCACAAAACCATAGGTAGGTCCGCCCTACCTAATATAGGGTCCAAAAAAAAATCTAGGGCACTGCCGCAAACTCCATAGAGGGGGGCTACCCGCACCCCTCAAACCCCCTGTGACCCCCCTGCTACGCTATTAGCGCAATGAAGGGGTAGGCTCTGGCCCCCTCTAACCCCCCAGTTAACTACATTTTGTGGAAATAATATAACACAACCCAACATTCTCCCACTACTTGTTTTCTTTCCACAAGGGGCCACAAGAGAGCTTAGTCATTTATCAAACCCTACAACGCCCATTGTTTCTCTACACCAAGAGAACTTCTTAGAGCTCACAGATTTTGTCAATGCATTTGCAGTATTCTTCAAAGTGTCCACCTTTAGTAGTAACACCTTTTTGTCTTCTATCATATCCCTCGCAAAGTGATACTGAACATCAATGTGCTTTGTCTTTGAATGATATGCAGGGTTCTTTGCCAAGAAAATTGCACTTTGGCTGTCACAGTCTATCCTTATAGCTCCCTGTACTAACCCATACTTGAACACAATCTCTGCAACCAAACTGCTTCCTTACTTGCATGAGTGGCTGCCATGTATTAGACCTCTGTAGTCGATAGTGCCACTACAAATTGTTTCTTACTCATCCAACTGACTGCACCTCCAAATAGGTTAAAAACATACCCACTTGTAGATCTTCTCTAATCCTGATCTCCAGCCCAGTCTCCATCAACAAAGCCATGAATATCCAACACTTTGTCCAATCCTGGTCTTCCTTGGTAGCACAAACCATAATCACTAGTGCCACGCAAATACCTGAAAACCCACTTCACTGTTGTCCAGTGCTCCTTCCCTGGTTTTGACATAAACCTGCTCAATACTCCTACTTCATGTGAAATGTCTAGTCTAGTACAGACCATTGCATACATCAGGATACCGACTGCACTTGCATATGGAACATGGGACATGTCCTCTTCCTCTTCTTGTGTCTTGGGACAGTATTCAATAGATAACCTCACACCTACAGGAATAGGAACCTTCACTGGTTTAATATCCTACATATTAAACCTATGCAGTATTGTCTCGAAATACTTCCTCTAGTTTAACCATAGCTTCCTCTTTGCCCGGCCTATTTTAATTTCCATGCCCAAAATATAGTTTGTAACAGCAAGATCTTTCATTTCGAATTTGGAGGACAATTGGGTTTTCAAATCCTAGAAAATTTCTTTGTCATTTCCAACCAACAACATATTATCCACATACAAGACCAGATAAATAACACAGTCACAAATTAATTTCAATTACACACAGTGATCTTCTTGACTTCCCCGTATAAATGTATCAAATTTCCGATACCACATCCTTGGTGACTGTTTTAACCCATACAAAGACTTCTTTAACTTGCATACCATTTCTTTCTTACCCTTCACCACAAAACCTTCAGGTTGCTTCATGTAGAT
>APFE030675598.1:259449-285054 GCA_000404065.3 Pinus taeda
CCCTTCTCTCCAATATGTCCAAGCATTTGATGCCACAACATGGTCTTCTCTCCAGAGACCACTAGATTTTCTGCTCCACTTTCAGGAACCACAGAACTGTTGCACCCATCAATAATAGTGCTACTTTGTAGCTTGTATAGAGTTCCAATCCGAACTCCCCACATCAATACCAGTGCTTCCCGAACCATTTTGCAGGTACTCTTCTCGAATACTATTTTTACACCTGCATCATCTAGCTTGCTTATAGAAATTAGATTTGTGGCCGATGCAAGAATATGCAGAACAACCGGAAGTGTTCTAACCCTTCCACCTTGCAACTTCAACTTTACTTTTCTGCGACCAATGATTCTAGCATTCCTGTCATCCCCCAAGAAGATATCACCACCATCATATTTCTCATACTCGCAGAACCACTCTCTATGGGGAGTGAAGTGCAAAGATGCACGTGAGTCAATCAACCATGCCTCATGATCTACGTGTGTACTTGAAGAAGCCAAGTACACATCCCCGCCTTCATTTGAGGTGGTTTTTGCCTCTATAGAAGGAGCATCATCAGATCCCTTTCCTTTGTCAGGAGCTTTAGATTTACAATCCCTTTTGTAGTGCCCTTCCTTTCCGCATTTCCAGTACACCACCTTTACAAGTTTTCGTGGAGATTTATATCTCCCACTCGATGACTTATTTTTGTTTCTATTCTGGGACCATCCTCATATAGACAAGGCATCACCATTCTACCTCTCCATATTTTTCCATCTCATCTCCTCCGTCAGCAGGGATGAGACTATTTCATCAAACTACAAGGTAGTTACATTGCTACCTATTTCAATAACCAGAAGATCCCACGAATTTGGTAGAGAACACACCAACTTATGCACTTATCTTCATCTAAAATTTTAATGTCAATAGATAATAACCGACTTTCCACAGTAGTAAATGCATTCAGATGTTCTATCACCGAGTCTCCATCTTTCATCCTCAAGTTATACATCTTTTTCCATAGGAACAATTTATTCACCAGAGACTTAGATTGGTACAAAGACCCTGACTTGTTCCACAAAGCCTTCGTCGTAGCTTCCCCTGATATATTCAACAGTACTAAATATGAGACACACAATTGTATTGTGCTCTTAGCCTTCCGATCCAACTTCTTCCATTCTTCATCGGACACTCCCGTTGGTTTAGTACCTGGATCTACCACGACCCACTGATATTTATCCATCAACAGATCCTCCATCTTGAGTTTCCATAACTCAAAACTTTGACCATTAAATTTCTCGATCTCTATCTTTCCACTGCTCGTCATCTTCTTTAACCACCAGAATTGATCCTGCAGATCTCTAACTGAATAGGGTCTACCATAGGCTTGCACGAAACCCCTCGGCAACAAAGGTGTCCCTTGAAGCCAAAACAACTCTGATACCAAATGTAGGTTTTAACCCCGTACAGAAATTACTTGCATACGAATTCTAAAACACATAAAATAAACAATGCGAGAGCATAACACATAAAACACATATAAACAGAGATTTTCCCCTGGATCCCAAAACTGGGACTACCAGCTTGATTTTTCATTATGTTCCTTTCAATGTTACAATACATATTTATACATGCCGAAGCATCCAATACCGTTGACCGAAAACCATCATGTCCAAAACCATGGACCAAAAACCATCGTGTCCAAAACCATGTGAGCAAATCATGCACAAAACCATAGGTAGGTCCACCCAACCTAATATAGGGTCCAAAAACAAAATTTTCTGGCACCCTACCCTGGACTCCATGGAGGGGGACTACCTGCACCCATCAAACCCCTATGAACCCCTCACTACGTGATTAGCGCAACGAAGGGGTAGGCTCTGGACCCCCTCTAACCCCTCGTTAACTACGTGGGCTAGTCGTGGAAAGAATATAACACAACCCAACAGCATATGAGTTAGTTGAATATAACTTAAATTAGTTCTCTGAGCCCCAAAATGGGATATACCATAAAAAGCATTATGATTGATTTTTCATGGATACTTTGTACATTAGTGTGTGTTTCTTTAGTGTGCAGTATTTTGGTGTGGTTGTTTGAATTTTTGTAAACGTGTTTTACCCTGCTTACCACATGTTCCACTTGGTTTTCAAATGTCGAAGAACCCTCTTTCTTATGTTAGTTTCTTTGATGGTGCTTGTCATAGTACAAAGAATATGTCTTCCACTGTGTGGGCACTCTTTCCTCCCAATGATGAGTTAGTGAGTTTACAATGTATGTGTTTAGGTCGTACAACTAATAACATAGCTGAATATAGTGCGTTATCGAACTGTTGTCAAAAGTTATTTCTCTTGGTATTAGGGCGTTAGTTGTTAAACTTGATTCACAACTCATTATTCTACAATTAAACAGATATTATTCCGTCATAAACCCTAACATTTGAAGGATTTATTTTCATGTTCAAACTTTTGATTACATCAATGTTTTGGAGAATTTAGCATCTACAGATAAACACTAATTCACTAGACAAGTAGTTGTGTGTAGAACAGTAGTTTAAAGTGTTTTAGACTTTTCCTATAAGAAATAGATAACAAGAGAGGATAGAAGGTCTACTTGTAGTTCCGCTTTCCTCTCGTCTCCCTTATATCGATTTCGTTGCTCCTTCCTATACTTAATCTGCTTTAGAAGTACCCTGTAAACACAACAAAAGACAAAAACTGATCAAAGCATACGATCCATTGAATATAAATGAAAGGAATCAGAATAAATTCATACATATAAGCATTATGAAAAAACACAAAATATGGAAAAAGGTTCAAACTCTTTATTAGATAGAAGAAGGAATTACAACCATCAGTGTCTGATTCGAAGTCATTCCTCTAGCTTAGATCCCATCCACATCACATCAAAAGCAAGACAAGCTTGTGGCATCACATAATTTGCTCCAAAGTCAAGTCTCATAGTAGCATTATCTCCTTACAATTCAATATAATCTAGCCAGCCCCTGATCACTTAGATGAGTGGTCAATTTATAGGAATATGAAGGAGGTTTTGTCATTAATGGTGACATTGAATTGCCTTCCATACTTAGAATTAGTTCCATGGAGGAAGGGATGAGAGGATAGGATTCTCCTTAATTCATTCCTCATCCATTTTTGAGCTCATAGGAGTAGATAACTGAGGGAAGCTTCTAGATGGCTCCAAGAGATGAGAATATTCCCCAAACCCCAATTGAATTTTGCTCAAATTCGCCCAGTGCAGCCTAAAGAGGGCTTAGGTGCTATGCAGAGCACCCTAACAATGTATCTACTTGCACTATAGAGCACCCTGGCAGTGTATCTACATGCACTAGTCCCTTTAGAGACCATTTTTGGATGTCTTAGGTCATGAAAATTTCTAGGAAGGAGGCATTCAAAGGGGTGAATTGTTTAGCACATGCAACAATTGAAATTAGGGTTTGATGAGCCCTAAAACACTGATCTGAATGTTGGGATTTGATGTGCCCAAGTAGATATGTAACAATGACATATCAACACATTCAAAGACATCTAAATACCTTGACATATACATTAGCTAACAATGTTTTAGATCGACATTTGCAACATATGTAAAAACAAAAACCATGGCATAATTGGAACATGAAGTACATAGGGTAAAACACACACACACACACGCACACATAAGGTTTGAAAAATGTTTATTATGTCAAAAATGAAAATTTGTGTTCTAAGACACATGGCTTCTCGAGCCTACATAAGTGCAGAAAATTAAACTGGAGACATGGCTATCCACCAACATGGTGCTCATGATAACATGCAACAACCATAATAACTCTTCCTAACAGCCGATGTAGTGTGGCTAACACTCCCATGGTATGCCTTTGATATTAGAGTGGCACATCATCAATAGTCACATACTGTAGAATAGCTCTCGTAGGGCCTCTAGTTTGCATTCCACCTCTACCATGGGATCAACTCCCTCCTCATAGGTTGCATTCTCAATATGTTGTGCCAACCTCTTCGCTATTGGAGAAAACCATGGAGGTATCTCTAGTCCAACATTTGCAAAATATCATAAGTTTCAATCTCAGTTCACATGAAAAAAAAAAAATTTAAAAAAAAATTGAAAAGCTTAGAAGATAGTTCTTTACTCGACTCAGTCCACTGTGCTCCAGGTGGTAGTGGGAGATTGAGATCTCCCCAAAAATATATATCAGCATAGGCCAAATTGTCTACCATGATGAGACGCTGTCACAACCATCAAAAGAATGCTGGGGGAAAGGACATCTATTGACCACCTCTATGATGAGGCATCAACTCACCCCACGTTAGTGGTCGTGGATCCTTGGTCCAGGAGCTTCCACTTCTATCCACTGATACCTGAACAATGGGGCACATTCTAGGAAGAATGTCACCAAGATTTATCAAATAACCACAATAATTAAGCCTCCTGTTGACAAGGTTAATCCTCTCTGCCGACATAGATGATCCCTCCAGCCCAATGAGTGGGTCTAGCAATTGAAATGATAATTAATTAGACATCTTCCGAGATTATAATTGAAAAGTAGAACGACAGGGATAACCTACCTCATTCTGATGCTATTCCAATTTCCTTTGTTGAGAGCCTCGAACCACTTGTGTCATAGACTTTTTCTTGCTTCTCTCAGTGCTTATGTACCTGCACAAGTGATCGAGAGACAACAAAGCATGCCAAAACCAATATAAAATCCAATAATAACCTACCTAACTGATCAAGAAATTCCAAGATAATACATACATGAACATATATATTTTGGGAAGATGAACCAACAGTTATATATTATTTAAAGAATAAAGGGAAGCTTACAACCATAGCCTTGATGTTGAAAGTCTCTCCTTGAGTGTTAATCCATGTCCAAGCAAAGAATTCTCCAAGCACTCCTCCAAGTCTAATGAATAGCCTCTAAGCACAGGCTTAGCATAGGGATGCAAATGGATATAGACCAACCCAGCCTCTAACCTGATAAACCATTTGGAAATGGGAGAGGATGAATTTATAGGCTGGGAGAGGGAGTAAGGACTTCTCCAAAGATAGGATTAGGCCCACATATCGAGGAGGTAGCTCATAGGGATAAGACAAAGAGGTCAAGTTAGGAGGATTAAACCTCATCTATGTGAAACCACCTTCATCTTGATGCTTTGGAAGCTTTTAGATCACAAAGATTCTCATCCTCTTTGGGAAAATTTCCATTTTAGGATCATTGCGGGTATATGAGCAAATAGAGCGATGTCATAGCAGGTCTGGCATAGTGCAGCATGCGATCATCGTGGTTTTTGGCCTCATAAGAGCAATGATCCTCAAATTAGGGTTAAAGAGCTATTTTTTTCAGGGGAAGCTCAAGGAATTCTGCAATCAATGTCTTAGGAAGGCTCTGAAATGCATATATGAATGATTTCACTACATTATGGTCATATTTTAGGCACTTCAGAGTATGTCACAGGTAAGTGCAGGAGGTGTGACAAAATACTGTGTAACAGATGCCCCCTAAAGCATGAAGGCAGAATAGGGAGTGATGGTTGAGATGATTTACGAGCTCTTGCAAGGGCGAGGACACAAACTGTCTGGAGAACTACAAATCAAGGACACATATACATATACATATCTGACATCAAAAAATGAATCCATGACATGGACACAACCATTCAAATAGTAAGGACTATATCAAGGGATCCATGGCATGGGTGCAACCATCTAGTACAAAAGGATCATTATCATCTAAGATCCAAGGCATGGATGTAGCCATCTGATATATAAGGATCGTCATCATAAATATAAAGTCCCATGGTATGGTAATAGCCATCAGTATAGAAAAACATGTGTACAATCATGAATAACATATAACTCCATGCAACCTGAGTCATATCAAACAAGACTCAGGGACTTTTGTTCCATCCCGACCCGATCAAAGTACAAATTCTAACATGTGAATGAACGTGTTGCAGTCAAACATGCTAGAAAAACACCTAATTATAGACCATTTATGTGGACTGTTAATAGGCATGAGAAGAACCACCCATAATGATAATGGCTCTCAAGGTATGACAATACAATCTGTGAATGTGATAATGAAGCTGAAGTCAAACACTCGTGGAATCATCTGATCGAAGGTCAATGATGAAAACCTATTGTCATATGTGAAGAAGTTACCATTAAGGCATGAAATCTCTAAGGTACTGAAAGGGAGTTCCTAGTCATATTCTCAGATAATGAGTTGAAGTCGACGAGAGGTGACCCATCGAAGGAGAGCCATAATGAATCCTCCGTCATCGACACGAAACAAGGAATAAAGTGGAATAAGTTTTAAGAATGTAACAATGACTCAAACGGTGTATAGGTAAATAACTACAGATTGGACTTCTCTTGAACATATTGGGGATGTGACTTTGGAGTGTGGTAGTATTAGACTCAACATATGACCAAGGGTAATAATGACGAGGTGGAATAGTCAAATGAGAGGCAAAATGGATCACCCAAACCCGACATGAGAAAAAGATGAGTGTCATTTTCAAGAGAAACATGCTGCCTATACAAAGGATGTTTCATCTTCATTTCCCCCCACTATTTCTAGCAAGTACCTCTTTATTTTTACACAAGTTTGACTAGGATACCATGTTCTTGTCATATAAGTTCACCCTTTGAATGAATCCATCCTAGTAAGTTTGAGAAGTCCTAGGAAGGAGAAGCTCGGTCTCATCATGGTGATGAGTGTTTTGTCGTCAAAATTTAATGAGTCCAACGTAAGACAATCTTGACGTATTTTTCATGTTTAGAGAGTTTGAAAAAGAGAGGAAAAAGAAAAATCCATCATGTCCCTTTTCATAATTTGTCTATTGAACCCAAAAAGGTAGAAAACAATATTCGAGAGACCCTCTTGACCATGTCGACCAAGGTGTACCTTTTTTTGTAACTAGTAAATCTCAGCCTAAAAAAGGGGTAAACGTATACTGAGACAACATCAATTCATTTACTTTAACGAGTTCAAAACGACAAGTACTCGACAATCTTTTCATATTTTTGGAGTCTGAAAAGAGCTGAAAGATGACACCTCCTGAAGGAATGAGTGGTAAAAAAGGATAGAAATTAGTTCCGGTAATGATGGAACTGGTCAAAACATGTAATGGTCAAGAGGCTGGCTAGTAAGACCACTCATCGCAGATGTTCCTCAAGCAAGGGTAAAACAACGAAGTGAAAGTGTATGATCAACCAAAGAGATGGTGATGATGGAATGGAGAAAACCAAGGCTCATCTAGAAAAAACAGGTTGATAAAAATGAAAATCACGAGATGTAAAGTGGTAATGGTTTCATTTTTACACAAGCTTGAAATAGAGACAAACTATGCTTGGATTTGGTTTCATTTTTACACAAGATTGAAACAGAAACAAAATATGTTTGAATTTGGTTTCATTTTTACACAAGATTGAAGTGGAAAAAAACTGTGCTTGAATTTTTCTTTTTTTGCATGCCTCCAGCATAATGATTCGAGGTACATGGTCCCCAAGCTTCATTTCATTTAGCTCAGTGGATGGAATGAAGGTTGATTTACGAGATCAAGTGAAAGACTCACCTGGGATTTTACGAGATCTAATCAAAGAATCGAATTGAAAGGGAGGTTGTTTCATTTTTTAATGAGCTTGACATAGCAAAAGAACCATGCTCATGATAGTTATTTCATTATTTATTGAGGCTGGCATAAAAAAAAAATCCTCATAGAACCTATTTCATTTTTTAACGAGGTTGACATAGCAAAAGAATTATCCTCATATCCCTTTTTTCAGTTTTAAGGAACTTGACACAAAAGAAGAAACTCTCCTCCAACCCTTGTTTCATTTTTTAAGGAGTTTGATACAAGACAAGGAACTTTGCTCCATCCCTTGTTTCAATTTTTAAGGAGATTGACACAGGACAAGGAAATTTTCTCCATCCCTTGTTTCATTTTTTTAAGGACCTTGACACAAGATAAGGAACTCTGCTCCAGATCCCTTGTTTCATTTCTTAAGGAGCTTGATAGAGGATAAGGAGCTTTGCTCCAAAATCCTTTGATCATAGACCAAAAGAGGCCATGGCTTCCAAGAGGTTCTCATCAGATGGGAGAAAAACACTCTAGAAGGGATACATGTCTAGGGATCCAAATGAGAAATCAGGTTCCAATGCCCATAGTACATGTTGATGAGCCCCATAAATGGGTAATTATATGGGCTCATTCAACCTCCTAATTCGACTTAATCCACCATTATCATTAGTTTATTGCATGTTTTTGATTATATTTATGCTAATAGAGTGAATTGGGTTAGTCATTATGCCAAAAAGTCTAATGTGAAATTTATGCAGATTTTTGGTCAATTTTGAGACAAAATCAAAGGTTTAATGAGCACTTGGCAACCAAATTCGTTGAAGAACAAGGGAGAGGATTTGTAGGAAGGTGTCCCATTCAGTTATGAGCCCTTACCTTGAATTCTCCATCAAAAACTTGGAGCACAGGGGGCAGCCAAGCAAGTCAAGTAGGACTGCTGTTAACTACAAGTTTTGACAACCGAGTTCCTAAAGTTTAGGAGTGTTGTTGGGGTCATCAATTTGTATAAATAAGAAGGTTTAGGGCCTCAGTTCAGTTAGTCAGTTTTTATTCAGATTTTAGTTAGATTTTAGTTAGATTTTAGTCACTAGGTTAAAACTTTAGCACAACTCTGTATCAGCACATTTTCGAGCTTTTTCTTGTATACAGTTTTTGGGATGTAACTATTATTTTTTTATCAATAAAGATGAATCCAGCTTTGCACCAGATCTAATATTTCTCAGGAGGCTGTAGCTCTTGGGGTTGGGCCCAATCCAAGTGCCAGTACCTCCTTTGTGTACTTTTATGTGTCTTTGCTGCATTCATAGAATAAATTCTGCTATTTAGATTAAAATCTTGCTTTGTTACTTAGGTCGTTTTTAATGATTGAAATAGCTTTTCATGCTTCAGGTTGATTTGATATTTTTCTAAAGGAAAATACCTGCAAAAAAGCCACCAAGCAATCCTTTATCTCATCTCTCCCTCCTTGGGACCATGAGCTAAGACCAAGGCATACTTGCTGCCACAAAAACATTGTTTTTGCCTCTTCATGCAATTGCTAGTGTTATATTTTTAGTTAGGAAAATTGATACCAGTTGTACTTGCATGTTTAGAATATGTTCTTGCTTCGCTTCCATAGTTATGTTGCATGATTTTCTACCAATAAACTTCTGTTCATCATGTTTATGGTTTTTAGGTCAAAGTAGGTCAAAATAGCTAGATCTTTGGTTTTCCTAGTCTTTGTTGATCAATTTTGGAAAATAGTGTGCAAAACACCTATGATACCTCCCTACCTACCCTTCCTCCATAAATGCAACCTACTCCATTCCATAACTCAGATTCTTCCCTTCATTTGCACATTTTCCCACTTTGCCCTAATTTCTACATTCTTGTGCATCATTGCTCCCTCCATCCTTGAATGAAATCCAATCACCTTAATCACTCCTTAGCCTCATTCACCAGGTCCTAGAACCCTTAACATCCTTATCCAACCTCCATTTCCACTTTCCCACCGGTTTTCCTCCATAAACCCTTCAAAATTCTCTTTCGGATCTTCCTGTTGAACATCCTGTAGAACCTCTGTAGACTTCCTGTAGAAGTTCACGAGAGCGGTTTTTCGAGCTCTGAACACTGTGAATGTCTTTGGAAGGGTGCTAGGGACCCCTTATGCCCTCTTCTCACCTTCCCAACCTCGTGCAAGCACCTACCCCATTTCCTTTCACCAATCAACTTCTGCATAGTCAAAAACAGTTAAAGCACATGCATAATAATTTTACAAAATTGCTCAAAAATACAAAAAAGATGTTCCTTTTCAGATTTCACTTCAGAAGTAGCTTAGACACATGCACTTTACCTTCCCAAGAGTCAATGGCATCCATTTTTGTAGCTTTCATCCTTTTTCTTGCACTAGTAGGGTTAGTTGGTAAAACTAGGGTTTGCTAGGGTTTGAATTTCCTTTCAGCTTTCAGCTTCTTTCTGCAAGTAGATTAGCCTCCTTTGAGTTAGCTTTCATCCATCACAGTTAAAAGCTTCTTCTAAGAGCTCATAGAAGTTAGCTTAAGCTCCTAGTGGACTTGTACCAGTTGATCCAGTGACATCTTGCAGCAAGAGCTAGTACTTGTGCATATAGCACCGTCACTTCCAAGTTTGTTGCGAACTACTAGGTTGATAAAAGTAAAGAAGGGAGTCCTAGGAGTTGCAACATTATTGCTGCAATACTGGAGCTCACCACATGATGTATTGCATCACCTAGTAGATGATTAATAGATTTGGGCATGGAACAGGTGGACACGTAATTAATCTATGGCGGGGGTGATACCTCTTGCACATAAGAACAATTTAGGGATGATGGTTGAGTGGGAGTTGATTCAGGACCAATGAATCTAAGTTGATCAATGATCACAATGCTTCATTCATTCGCGAAACACATCACTTGAAAGAGAGAAGATACAAGAGCTCTAATGACATAAACATATCCATGACCAAGGAGTAGATTAAAATCTAAAGGGCCTTGGACAACCATCATGTCTATATAGATAGTATTTCACCCCATAGTAATAGGAAAATTAGGAAGGATCCCTATTTGTTGACTGGTTCCTCTGTTAAAATATGACAGATTCTAGGTGACAGGGACAAGCTGAGGAGAACCTAAAGCTTGCCAAGTAGTTGTGAACAAGATACTAAAAGATGCACCCTCGTCTATGACTGTGCTAGGTACGAACATATGATAAGATTGTATTGTAATCTGGAAAGATGCATAAGATGGAAGGCGATATCCTGCCAGTCGAATCCAATCAAAAGAAGTGACTAAAATACTCAGAGGGGGTGTCATAAGAATGTGAGAGATATCCTCTTGCTCAATGGCAATAAGATAAATTCTCTCATGCACCTCGAGAACATGAGGATTTCCCTCCAATTCATTCGAAACTGAAGAAACCAGAAGAACTTGAGTAGTATGAGGTTCACTATCTACCAGAAAGGTATGATTAAGTGAAGGTGGAAACAATTCTACCATTTTCTCGACCAATGGTTGGGCGAGAACAGATTCACGAGACTCACTGTCAGAGAAAGTGGGGTTGACCAAAGATGAATTTCGATCAAACATTGGATCAACTAGCGGAGGATCAGGGGAAAGATTTCGATACCGAGTCAAAAGATGAGGTTGAGAAGCTGTAAGGTTTTACAGCTCTTTGGAAGATTCATCCATAAGAGGACAAAGGTGAATGGGATGATTACCTTCACACAACTTACAGGGAAATTTGACTTTTCCCTTTTTCCCATGGGATTTACTAGTTGAAGTTTTATCATCAGCACGATCACTAGAGGCTAATGACAAAGGTCGATGTGAACCTATGGACCACACTTCTAAGACCTTGGGAGTACTAGGACAATTCCGAAGAAGGTTGTCACCCTTACATAACATTTAAGGGAATTTTACTTTTTGAGGCTCGCTAGAATATTTTTCTACATTAGTTGCAGCCATAGCAATGACTGCTTGGTTGCCCCCTTACTTATCCTACTTCTTCTTCTTTGTCCTCTTCTTCTTCTTCTTAGTTTCCTAGTTACTAGAATCCAAAATTTCACCAGGGGAAGAGGAAGAACGTGGTGAATAAATAGGCGAAGAAGCCGAGGGGTCAAATTTAGGATCAACATGGAGTTGATGTTTTTCACGTGGAGGAGAACTCAGTTGAAAAATAGTTTGGACACTTGGAACCACCAAGGTCAAAAACAACCAAACTGGAAAACCAA
Source organism: Pinus taeda (assembly GCA_000404065.3). NCBI lineage: Eukaryota > Viridiplantae > Streptophyta > Pinopsida > Pinales > Pinaceae > Pinus > Pinus taeda. The sequence continues at coordinate 271,261 of APFE030675598.1, forward strand.
TCATCAATCTAGGAAGGGACAAGGTTGCCATATAAGGAGCACTAGTATTTCCGAAAATCGGAAAAGGACTAGGATTCCCATCATAGGGGTTTCCTTGACTGGTAGAATAAGGTGATGTTTCCATTGGTATCAACCTAAGATCTACTAAGGAGTATTTCCACAGGAAGGATGTTGTTTCGAGGTCAATTAGTTTTAGAATTTGAAACAAAAACTTTGCCTTTTCATGTTTTAAGAGACGAGAAAAGGACGAAAAGGTGACTCTATTCACTTTCATTGGTTTAATGAGCTTGAAAGGACAAGTGCTTGATGATCTTTTCAAATTTAAAGAGTTAGAAAAGATCAAAAAGACTGCCTAGGTGAATCTAGGTAAAAGGATTACCAAGTAACCGTGAACTACAATATACACCTCAACAAATAAATTTACCAAGGACTTGATGTACATGCAGGCAATCTCCCTGAATGTTGTGTTTGGTTTATCACATTTATAGGGCGGCAGACTCAGCTTCTTATGGATAAAGGATTGCAACCTATGGGTGTCCCCCTTTATATACGCAACGGTACGAGGAGCACAAGTCCATGCTAGTGTTATCTAATGTCGAAGCAAATGACAACTGCTAAGTTTTAAAGATGCCAGAACATGTCTCTAACCTAGACCACTAAATATGAACGTTAATGTTTCAAATGCTCCCTAGATTAATTGATAGCTTTTAAAATTGATCTTGGAATTATGTTTCAGTTTTAAGGCTCAACATGATGTCTCCTGAACATCTAAGATGAAACTGTATGAGAAAAATAAAACTTTCATTTCTATGAAAGCTGGACTAACCAAGGGAAGAAATTTCAATAAAAAAATGCATCGTACAAAATTCCTTCCACTAACTTTCATTTTCGTCTTCCAAATGCAAAATGTGAAAACAAAATCCAATATTTCATTTCACTAAATGCAATGCCAAAAGTAAAAATGATCTTGACTTCTAATTATCCTAAATGCAGTTTTTTCGAAAGTAAAATGGTTTTACTTTACAAAGATGCACTTAGATGAATTATGCTTTTCTTTCCATTTTGAATGATTTGATGCACCTAATCAAATTTTTAGCTTTCAATCACTGAAAAATGTGATCTATTCTAAATGATGAATATCAAAAAATAGCTTCTCAATGCAACTAATATAATGCATTTTTACAAAAAGTAAATTTCGAAATACAAGCTAAAATAGATGCAAAATGATGTCTTCAATGAATCAGAAAAACAAACATCTCAATGACATTAAATGACTAGAAACCATAGAACTCAGTCAATTTTCACTTCAAAGCCAATGAGACAAATTTTGCAAATTAATAAAGACACCATAGGCACTCTGGAAAAACACTGATAGAGTACACAAAGATTGAAAATAAGAAGAAAAACTCTATTTTCTCTTATACTCAGGGATCATCGTGCCTGTCATAGGCAAAACAATGATCATCACGACTATGAAAGGTATACCCATGATGGGCGAGAAAAATAAAGAAAAAATAAGAAATCTTCAAGACCAAACAAAAATCAATGTCCTCAAGCAATCACCAACAAGTGAAAATAGTTAGAGAAAAGAAAATAAGCTAGAAAATGGATAGTTGGTAAAACTTGTCACAAGATTAGGATGAAGGATTGAATAGAAAGGGTCATAGGCTCCCCAGTGGAATTGCCATTTTGTTGAAAAGGTTAATCCTTTCTGTGGACAGAGACGACCCCTCTAGCCCAATGAGTGGGTCTAGCAACTGAAGTGACAATCAACTAGACATCTTCCTAGATTATAATTGAAAAGTAGAACGAGAGGGATGACCTACCTCATTCTGATGTTATTACGATTTCCTTTGTTGAGAGGCTAGAACCACTTGTGTCACGGACTTGTTCTTGCTTCTCTCAGTGCTTATGTACCTACACAAGTGATCAAGAGACAACAAAGTATGCCAAAACCAATAGCAAATCCAATAATAACCTACTTAGCTGATCAAGGAATTCCAAGTTAATACATACATGAACATATATATTTTGGGAAGATGAACCAGGAGTTGTATATTATTTAAAGAATAAAGGGAAGCTTACAACCATAACCTTGATGTTGAAAGGCTCTCCTTGAGTGTTAATCCAAGTCCAAGCCAATAATTCTCCAAGCAGTCCTCCAAGTCTTATAAACAACCTCTAAGCACAAGCTCAACATAGGGGTGCAAATGGACATAGATCAACCTAGCCTCTAACTTAACCAACCATTTTGTAATGAGAGAGGATGAATTTATAGATTTGGAGAGGAAGTTAGGACTTCTCCAAAGATAGGATTAGGCCCACATCTCAAGGAGGTAGCTCATAAGGATAAGACAAAGAGGTCAAGTTATGAGGATTCGACCTCATCTCTGTGAAACCACCTCCAGCTCGCCACTCTAGAAGCTTCTAGATCATGAATCTTCTCATCCTCTTTGGGAAAACATCATTTTTAGGATCATCATGGGTAAATGAGAAAATAGAGTGATGTCATCGTGGGCCTGACATAATGCAACATGCGATCATCGCGGTTTTTGGCCTCATAAGGGTGATGATCCTCAAATTACGGTTAAAGAGTTATTTCCTTCAGGGGAAGCTCAAGGAATTTTCCAATCAATGTCTTAGGAAGGCTCTGAAGTGCATATGGGAATGAGTTCACTACATTATGGTCATATTTCAGGCACTTCAGGGTATGTCATAGGGAAGTGCGGGAGGTGTGACAAAATACTCTGTAAAACATCCTTGTGTTGCATTTAGTGAGTTGGTGTTTCATGTTGGCCAGTAATCCCTCACACAAGTTGAACACTGTAGGACTAAGAGAGTCTATTACATACTGGAAGTGAGACTTTATCACTTCGTGTAGAGCTTGGGCCCTAGCCACTCAAAATATAGAAAGTAGAATTGTTCTCAATGGAAGGTTAGTGATAGTTTTGATATCAATCTTCTCGCTCTTTGTCTTGTAGGAATGTGGGAATGTCTAGCTATCATCATGTCCTTAATATCTCCTCTAGTACAAGAACTAGACAATTAAATTGGTTGTCCCCTTCTAGACAAACCTATGATGAAGTAAATGTCTGCAATTTCTATTTCAAGTTCTTGTGCTCTTATGATGAGCTTCTGGAAGTCTATGTTCCACTACCCTACCAAGTGTTGCAGTAATTCCATCTCGATTTTGATCCTAGGGATACATAAGAATTTGAGAAATCCACATGCCCTAAGAGCCCTTATGAAATTTAGATCTTGTGCTACTTGATGGTCTTCTTCTTCATGAATTATTTCCTTCCACTCAATATCCATTTTCTCCAAAAAATAACTTATGAAACATCAATAAATAGAGTTTTTATTGGCTACTATAGAGGAAAATTTTTAAAACAGACAACAATTTTGAAGATCTCTTGAATTTCTTTTTCTAATGGTGCCAACATGTCTATCTGTAATTTTTTCGCGCTTCCATCCCGATGGCACCATTAAGCCCAAAGAGAGGAGCATGGGTATGATGGTAAAACATGTGCTGATCACCTTCGACATAAAAAAAATTCAATCCTGCCTCACCACCTATCTTATTTATGAAATAACTTATAAATAAAATCAAAATGTAGAGGAAGGACAAATATCTTACCTGCAACAAACGGTTCGTTGAACTGTGCCTTGAATTAATCACAGTCCTCATCTAAAGATCAAGGGAAAATAGGGTAAACTATGCTCTCTAAATTACAAAATGGTATATGGTAAATTTGTTGTCACTATTTGAGTTTATATAAGTTTTTTAAAGTATTGTTTATCATCTAGGGCATATTTTAACTACATTTTAATATTTTTCTCGAACCGGGTAACACATGTGTAGTGAAAATTTATGGTTGCTTGGAAATGGTAATTGGTTTTGATTGAAATATCAAGTTTTGTTTTATCTCTTTTTCAGACTCGTGAAAAGCAAATGAAAAAGGAACCCCCCTAGAGTCATCGTTTAGCTCTTTTCTGACTCTCAAAATATGAAAAGATTACCAAGTACTTGTTATTTTAAACTCGTTAAAGTAAATGAAATGACGTCTACTCTGTATAAGTTTAATCCTTTTCTAGATTGAGATATACTAATATATGAAAAAGGAATACCTTAGTCACACATGGCTAAGAGGTTCTCTTGAATATTGTTTTCTACCTACTCAGATTTGAGAGACTATCTACGAAAAGGGACCTTTGGAGTTTTGTTTTTGCCTTGTTTTTAGAATATCTAAACATGAAAAAGATGTCGAGGAAATCCCTCCGTCAGACTCGTAAAATTGAAATGACGAAGGACTTGTCACCATGATGAGACCGAGCTACTCCTTCCTAGGACTCGTTAAAATTACTAGGACGGATTCATCCAAAGGATGAACTTATAAAACAAGCATATGTTATCCTCTTCAAGCTTGAGATGAAAATAATGAGTTACTTGCTAGCATTAGTGGGGAATAATGGAAGTAAACATGTCCTGTATTTTGTATAAAGGAAGCATGTCACTCTTGAACATGACACTTATCTATTTCTCTTGTCGAGTTTGGGTTATGTTCACTTCTTCACTTTCCTTCTTGGGTTTTTGGAAATCCATTTGCCTCTCATTTGATTATATCCTATTATCACCATGACCTCTGATCCTATGTTGTGTCAAATGCTGCCAAATTCCGGAGGTGTGTCGCCGATATGTCCAAGAGAAGTCCCATATGAAATTCAAGCCACTCAAACACAATTTGACTTTTCTGCAACAATCCTAAATCACTCTTGCCAACTCTACTAAATCCTATGTTTCATGTCGATGATGTGGGAAGCATTATGGCCCTCCTTCGATGGATCACTTCCTATCAACTCCAACTCATTACCAAGAAGATGATCTATAAACTCCCTTTCAATACCTTGGAGCTTGCATGCTTCAATGGAAGGTTCTTCACATTCGACGATAAGTCCATATCATTGGCCTTTGACCAGATGATTCTATGAATGTTCGACTTCAGCTTCTTTTTTCACACCCGTGGATTGTGCTATTGTACATTGCGAGCCATTGTCATTATTGGTGGTTTCTCTCGTGCCTGGTAACGGTTCACATCATTGACAGGTAATTTACCATGTTTGACTCCGACACATCTATTCACATGGTGGGATTCATACTTTGGTTGGGTTGAGACAAAGGTGAAGAGTTATTAGCTATTCATGATTTTACACATGATCCTTTCTATTTAGATGGTTGTGTCCATGTCATGGATCCATACACATTATCCCTTCTATTCAGATGGTTGCATCCATGCTGTGGATTCATGTACTGTTAGAATCCTATTCAAAGATGTATTATTAAGCATACTTATAGGTCCCTTGACGATGTTTCTCTGGGTCCTTGCCTTGATTTTTAAAGCATTTCACCCATCACTCCCTGCTCTGGCTTCATGCTTTAGGGGGCATCTGTTACACAATAGTTTTTCACACTATCGTCCTATATCTTGAAGCATCAAAATGATGGAAGCTATAAAGTATTCACCATGAAACATATACAAAAGGATCCCTGAAGAAGAGAAGAAACATTTTATTGAAAGATTTATGAAAAGACTTGCCTAAAAACCTAATTTTCAAGATCAACACATTTTACAAAATTCGCGACCCATGCTGGTAACTTGTTGCACTATACTAGACTAGTGCTACTAGCACAGATTTTATAATGATAACCTGCACTAAACCTCTTCAGGCAGTTTTTCCTAAAGTCGAGGAGAAGTTTCTCTTACTAGAAGCCTTGAGAATGATGAGCTGGTTATAGGTGAATAAGGATTAGAGTGAGATCTCCCATTCTTGGTCCTAGATCCTACTTTCATGGATCTTTCCCTTGTGTTGTGGAACCTCTCCCTCCTTTTATGGATCCTTGACTCCCTTTGCTTCCCTAAAAATGAGATCCCTACTATCCAAAAATAGTTGGATATTGTTTGGTTCCCTTCCTATGCTAAAAATATGCCCTAATGCTTCCCATTTTGCTAAGGAGAGAGGAGTGCTTGAAGGTCTTGGCTAGGACTTGGAAACTCAACCAAAGGAGGCTTCCAACATCAAGGCTTAAGTGATTATATTCTTCCACTACATTCTTTTTATAATACATTATGTGTTTGATTTCCATGAATGTGTCTATCATTACTCATTTAGTGTGATACTCCTTGACCTATCACATAATTTATGTTAGAATGAATTATGCTATGTATGCTTTTGTTGTCTCTGTTTGATATTCCTTGCAGGTGTTCATCCACAATGATGTAGAGAGGATTGAACTTGGAAGAGACAAGATCGAGAACGATATCAACAAGTGTTAGCATCAGAGTGAGGTAGGTCATCTACCTTCCTTTGTATTTTCTAATATAAACTAGGAAAGTTTACATGTATTTGTCTAGTTTGTTGCTAGATCTTCCCTCAAGACTAGAGGGATCGTTTATGTCTGCATAAATGATTTCATGCACAACAATCCTCTTCACAAGTAGATTCATTATTATACACACTAAGATAATCATTAAGTAGAGCAATAGGTCCTTGGAACAAAAGACATGAGATCAGGCTTACCTCTTTTAAATCCTCTTCAAATGGAAATTCATCATAAATGGGAGTACAATAAAAAAACAAAATATGAAAGTAATCATATTTGCACAATTGGAAAATATCTCTATGCCATTCTTCATAAGCATATTCCATATGTATCCATGAATCTATCGTGTTATGATATTGAATACTTACAATAAGTGTTATTATATAACTACATTCACATATATTTCCACTACTTTTTGAATATGCCATGCCAGGTTTTTATAAAAAGTTAATTCTTACCATGATTATGGGTTTGCCATTTATCCTAGGAGTTTTGAAGTGGAAAATGTTTGGCATATTATAGAGATTGTAACCCACTAAATATTATTCTTAAAAATTTATATAATATATCAAATTAGAACTACATGAGATATATATCAAATGGATTTAGTTGTGCATCAATTTGGGTAGTAAATCAAAATTTACATGCCTTGATACCAGCATGTAATGTACATTTAACAAAAACATGAAATACATTATACCAAATTATTGATAATGGAAGATATAACAAGAAGATAAATAAAGGTTGGGGGTGATTGAATACCTAGGGTTTGATTGAACCTACAAATCATAAAAGATGTAGGAATATGTCTCCATGTAAAATTACACGCATAAATGAATAATAACATTAAATTTATTGATGATATGTTGATGACAATTAAAGGGAAGATAGCCATATTAATATGACTCTCATAATAACACCTCTCCATTAGTATAAAGGTGAGCCATTAATGCATGTAATTTACACTTAGAAATGAACTTAGTGATGAATTAGTAATAATATCAACTAAATTAGGTATGGGGGATCAATGAGCTTACACATATAATAAATCATGAAAAACATATATTGTGTACATGCAAAAAAAATAAATCTCAATGAAAAATACCATATCTGTATACTTGAAAGTGGGGCCTTATATGATAATAATAATGATATGTTATTGTATTATTAGTGTTCTTATGCTAATAGCAATTATAGATTTATAAACATGTGCTTGCTTATTACTTCTTGTGCTGAAGTTTCCTTAGTTGTTTGTGCATACAATCAAGTAAATTTCCTTAAGTTTAAAGTGACATTCATGAGAAAAATAGCTTCAAAATAAATACTAAACAAACAACATTCAAAGTACAACAAACCATCAAAGAGACACTTTAACACAATGTTTTCATGAAGGAGTTCACCCCTTTTGGGTTACATATCCTTGGTCTAGCTTCCATGGCTTGGGCCTTTGTATTAGCTCAACGTGGGAAAATGATATTTTACAAAGATTTATGGCTCCTGATACCTGTACCAATGTGTTCATAATGTCCAAATTATCCAAGAACACCTATTTTAGAGCTCCATTTGGTCGAAAATTGACTTCTCTATGGCTTAGTCAGTCTTTTCCTAGAAAAAATCCGCTAAATCTGGAATGACTCCAGTTAGCGCACTAAATTTGGAGGCAGGCCCAAATTTAGGGGCACCACCAAATTCGTCACCATGTTAAACTAAGGTTTAATTTTTTGTTAAATATGCTTAATTAATATTTTAACCTCATATTATCACATACTCCTGTGATTAGTGGTAATTGTAATCGTTAAGTATGGCTATTTTTAATGGGCTGTCACATGTAACGTTAATGTTGCATTGACCTTTGGCTGGAACTCTTGAAGCTCACTATTTGAGGTTGTGCCATTTGTGTTCACATGCGGTGTTACAATAAATGTTAATGTTTTGAACTATCCACTAGAGTTATTATAACCTTGAGCACATTGTGTTCACATGCCATGACACTAATATTCGTAGTAACGGTAGGCCAGAGTTAATGCTAACTGTTGCAGTTTATACAACGTGTTCACATGGGTGGAGGGCTGACCCTCTCCTAACTGCCACCCTCCAGACCATTACACGGTAAACGTTTGCAAAGAATAGTTAGGGTAAGAACTACCCGGTAGCGTAGACAGTTAAGGCATATGGACGGTAGGACAGAGGTCGTGGGTTCGACCCGACCTCCAACCAAATTTTTTCTCCAATATATATACCTCCAACCTGACCTTTGGAAGGTGTTACATGGCGGCCTTTGAGCTTGCCATGTGGCATTCTTCCATTGGTCCAGAAATGAACCAATAAAAATGTACCAACACACCACTGTACAATCCAACCAAATGATGCCACTTGTCCATCCATGATTTGCCATTGACCAATGTTGACCATGGCCTAGTCACTTGCCACGTCAACAGTATAGACTGTTGACCATGAAGTGAACTCCTACAAAATCCATTGAGATACTCTCCCATGGACGTGAAGGTACCAGAAGTGGAGTGTATAAACCAAGTTTCCTATAGCTAGGCTTACTTGTAGCACATAAAGAACATCCTCTTATGAAACAAGAAACATTATCCAACATGCGTGGCGAAGAACAATACCTTTGAAGATTCGCCACTATCTTGCCTACACCAAAGTGTCCAGCAATCAATGAAGTGTGTGCCTCCCTGTAGAATACACAAGTTTCCCAAGTGATACAACAAACTATTATGTACATGATAATCCAACTCTTCAATCTGGTTTCCTTAACTCAAGCTTGGATATACCTCTTGAAAGTCACTATCATTTGCATGTTATTATATGTAAATTTCATGCAAAACATAATTATGCTTGAGTATAACAGATGAATTTACAATAGGCCTTGAAAGAATATCAACTACCTTATTGTAGATTCCCTTTTTATACCTCATAACCAAATGAAATTGTTGTAGAAAACCCATCCATTTGAAATGTCGTGATTGCTGCAACTTTGACTGTGATTGTAAGTACTGCAATGCTTGATGGTCGGTATGGATGATGGTCTCCTTCTCCATCAAATAATGTTCCATTTCTTAACAATTTGTACCAATGCATAAATTTATTTGTCATATGTGGGATAGTTAATTACAACTCCATTAAAGATTTCAGAATGAAATGAAATGGGATTACCATGTTGCAATAGAACTGCTCCATGGCATAATCGCTTGCATCCGTTTGAATCTCAAATGGCTGTCTAAGATCCGGAAGTGCCAATATTGGTGCTGAACTATATTTTGCTTCAAAGCATCAAATTATTTTTGTTGTACATCTACCCAATGGAATACTTACTTGACACTTCTCAATGCATGTAATGGAAGAAAAATTAGCAATAAAATTTCTCCAATATTATGCTGCCCCTAAAAAACTTCTTACCTCTGTAACTGTATTGGGCTTGGCCCAATTGAAAATGGCCTCAACCTTAGAGGGGTCTCTCTTCAACTCACATCCTCCAAAAATGTGTCCCAAATACACTAAAGAATTCTTACCAAATTCACACTTTGACATCTCTAAAAACAACTGTTCCTTTCTCAAGACATCAAGTACTTTGTTTACATGTATGACATGTTCATCTCTTGACTTGTTGAATATGAGGATATCATCTAAGTAGGCAATGAAAAAACAATCTAGAAATGGTCTCAATACATCATTCATTACCCTCATAAAAATAGCTGGAGCATTTGTAAGACTGAAAGGCATAACAAGTCACTCAAACAATCCTTGTTTAGTTTTAAATGCAGTTTTCCAAATGTCTTCTTCAGCTATCCTATCTTGATGATAACCACTTCGTAAATCTACCTTAGTGAAATACTTTGCATACCTCAACTGATCAAGCAAATCATCAATTGTTGGGAGTGGATAACTATTGGGTGTGACTTTTATACCTATTTTCTACACTTTCTTTCCCTAGTTTTGATCCTCTTTTCCTCCAAGCCCATGAAACTTCACATGTTAATCACCCTTTTTCTCATTTATACAATCTAATCCATTGTCATGTTATTTTGCCATGTTTTGTTGAATATTACGGTACTATATTCCTTTTTGTGGCTAATTGGGGTGAGCATTGGAGGAGTATTTTGGAATCTCTTATCTTTTTCAGGTGTTGCTTGTGGGGACAAGGTTACAGAGTGAACATGTTGTGTTGATTGGTTTCAGAGCAGGGTAGAGCAGATTGTTGTCACATCTTGTATGCTGTTACAGGTTGTTGTTACACATTGTATGTTATTATAGGCTGTTGTTACACCACGTGCTGATACAAAAGACTGTTGTTACACCAAGGGTGCTCTCACCCAATGATTGTTGTTACATCAAAAACCACTATTTGACCACAGGATGCTATTGCACTGTAGTTGGCAAAGTCGTGGGTACTATTCCACATAAGAACTGTCAGGTTTTATGAATTGTTTATTTAGAAGTAACAAACCCGAGTTGTTGCAATCTTAACCAATGTATCTGAGAAGTATTTGTATTTAGAAATAGGTTATAGCTACTTCTATTTTATGATTAGCATGAGAATCGTGAGATTCTCATGACTGATCTATTCCTGATTTCGGCCATGTAATAATTATAAAAGAAACTCGATTTCTCATGTACAAGGATGACAGATAGAAAAGAACTGTTACTCCGATCTTTTAACTTTGAATTATTTTTAATATTAAAGTCACTAGGGTGATTCTGTTACTACTATTCAACTGATTCATTAACTAATCTCATGTTATTCCTATGCCCCTACTAGGGAGGAAGGGCCCTCCTATTTAGCAGGGAATGTAATGGTATAAGTAGTTGTATATTATTGTTTCTTTTTTTATTGTATGGTTTTTTGTTTTTATCGTATAAATTGTGAAATACATTCGATTTTGTTCCAGATTATATTATGCTATTACAATGGTTTGATTTAACAGAATGATAGTGATCAACTGTTGTAGTCATTAGCATATTGTGTGGCGCACCCTTTCTCTGCTAATTGTGAAGTGTGATTTCAATTTTGTGGAGTGTTTTAATTTCTACATGAATGATTTAATTTCTGCAATTGATTTAGCGACATATTTTATTGTTTCTCTCTATTTTTCATTCTTGGCTGTAGTGGATCGGTACAGACAGTGTGAACTCCATTGAAACAACAAGACCTACCTTGGGTTGACAATTAAATGCTGCAGTCTCGTTCAATTAAAATTGATTAAAACAACACTACATTTTGGTGTTGTTGTCGGGGATGGCAGTTGACGATACAGTTAGCCAAATTGTTTTTTTGATGATACAGTGTTCATAGTCCACAATCATTGGGTGGTAAGACGAGAGGTAAGAACTTGCACATCGCTCTAACATACCTGAGTGGGCCACCCGTTGTGCTTACTAAGGAAATTAGGGTGTGGTATTTTGTTCTTTTGTTTAGCACGTCTTCAGCTCTTCAGTTGCTGGGTGGTAAGACGCGAGGTAAGAACCTATGCATCGCTCTAACATACCTGAGCAGGCTCACCACTATCGAACACTGAGACACTTAGGGTTGAATCAATACACATAGGGTCCATGTGTGCAACTGTAGGAATCATAGAAATACCAAAATTACCTTGACTCTAATTAGTCACAAGAAACATGGGTCCTAAAAAGGAAAGCAAGAGTGTAGATTTGGGAAGGAAAACATTAATCAAGGAACTAATCTCCAAGGTAGAAAAAGACCAATCAAGTTCTCAAAGGGACATAAGGAAAACAGGGCCACAAAAAGTTGTTACTCCCATAACAAGGAAAAAAACCTCAGATTCTTCTATCTTGGGGCCATACCATTCTAAAGCTAGAAAACACACTCCTAAGATTAAGCATCCAATTCGGGAACAAAATGGGGAAGATAGTAGCTAGAACTTTAGCACTGAGGGACAAGGAGAAACTGAAGGGGGGCATATAAAATGTGAGACATAAGAGAATCTATTGGCTTATCAATACCTGGATTCAAGTAGTGCAGTGAAATAGCTAGCCCTATAGTCGCCCGAGCCACCAAATCCACCTATAAGACAATCACAAGAGTAGTTTGAAGAATATCTGTTACAATAAAGGTTAGAAGGATTAGTAATGGGAGACAACAATGATAGAAATTCTAAAACAAATGCTATTGTCACTACCTTTGAGTTACCAATTGGGGATATCATAGGCGTAGCTCCCATGAAAAATATTCCTCTATCATCCTTACCAACCTTTCAAGGGATGACTATGGAAGACCCAAACACCTTCTTATTTGAATTTTATGTCTTACGTAGGAGTTATGACTATATATTAGATGCTCAAAAACTAAAATTATTTCCTGCTACCTTAAAAGGAGCAATCTTAAGATGGTTCATGGGGTTAGGCTCCACTTCTATTCGAACATGGAGCGATACGAAGGAGACATTCTTATCAAAGTGCCAAGACTATTGCAGAACAAGGAACTTAAGGGAGGAAGTATTGAGAATGACACAGAAGGAGGATGAAAGCCTGGAGGACTATGTAGAGTGGTTCCACTATAATTTGTAGAGGTCTAAACACAGTTATTTATCCTCTGAGATCTTGAAGACCATATTTATAAGAGGAATGAGGGACGATTATGCTGATACCATGAACCTAATAGGAAAATGGGACATATCACAAGAGCTATTCACTGAAATTGTAAAGCTTTGTCTAAGATGTTCTAGAGGATCGTGTAAGGGTAGAAGCACAATTTGAGATGCCTCTGCCTGAATACAAAAATTTGTAGGTGGAGGAGTAACCAAAGTAGATATTGGGATTTTTTTCAAAAGATTCAAGACCAATATCCTCAGTACTCTATCTACCCAGATAATGACATCATAGATCAAGAAAACACAAGCAGAAGCTAATACACCTCTCGTTGTGTGTTGGAAATAATACTGAGAGGGGGGGGTGAATCAGTATGATCACATTAATAAAACTCTTTCATTTCCAAACTCTGATTCATATATGCTACTTCCACAACTTCTTATGATTAAGTTAATTGATATTCAATGAGTGCATTAGAACATTATCAACCATATTATCAGTTAACAGATGCAGTAACATAGAATAGATCATCACACATAAGGCACACACATGAACACCATGATATAAGGTGGAAACCCAATGCGGGAGAAAACCACCTGCTGCAAGTCATCTCAATCTTCTTCTTAATAAGAAAATCCTTTTGCAATATTTGTACTGGTGCAGTCTTATACCAGTACGGGAGCTACAACCCCCTTTGCTCTTGTACTAGCCGATCCATTTACTAGTACGCAGGCTGCTACCTGCTACAATGCTCCAAAGATTCCCCTTTGCTTTTGTAATAGCTTAAGTACTAGTACGTAGGCGCCGGCCTACAATCTTCTCTCCTCCAGGTACCACGTTTCATCAGTTTTCAT
>APFE030675598.1:290838-307941 GCA_000404065.3 Pinus taeda
CTGTGCCTTCTGTGGCGCCTCTGTGGTGTCTCCACACTACGCCTTCTGTGGCACCTTCGCACTGCGCCTTCTGTGGGACCTCCGCACTGCGCCTTCTGTGGCGCCTCTGTGGCGTCTCCGCACTGCGCCTTCTATGGCGCCTCTGTGGCGTCTCGACACTGCGCCTTCTGTGGCGCCTCTGTGGCGTCTCCGCACTGCGCCTTCTATGGTGCCTTTGCACTACGCCTTCTGTGGCGCTCCGCACTGTGCCTTCTGTGGCGCCTCTGTGGTGTCTCCACACTGCGCCTTCTGTGGCGCCTCTGTGGCATCTCCTGTGGCGCCTCCGCACTTTCGCAGCTGCAGCACTCGAGAGATCACCCTTCACAGATTCGCTTTCCACTTCACTTTCATATATATCGAGCTTTTGAAACAATAACCCAATATTTCAGATCTTAAGATATTCAACCCAAAAGCATACACAAGCCAAATGATCTCCTTTGCTTTATATAGGCAAGCTCTTCCTCAAATCATGGACCAATACCACGGGCCAAAACCATAGGATAAAAAACTGTGGGACTAATACCATGAACGAACCATGAAAGTGCGTGAACTTTTCTCCACATGAAATAAACTTTTCTCTATATAAAATTCCGTGAACTTTTCTCTACATGAAATAAACTTTTCTTTGCATAAAATTCCGTGAAATTTTCTCTACATGAAGTAAACTTTTCTCTGCATAAAATTCCGTGAACTTGTAAATAACTTTGCTGCACTATAATTTATCATCTGAGTGATTTTCCATCAAGGACAACACTTTAGCCATAATGCCAACAATCTCCCCCTTTGGACTTGATGGCAAAGCTTACTTGTGAACTGTCATCTGATCTCTTTTTGCTGTCCTGTAACCCATGCACTCTGTCACATCTGATATTTGTAGATTCATTTGAATGTATACAAGTGAGATGATATTCTATGAGAGGGTTGCCATCAAGTACAACACATGCATCATAATGCCAACATTGTGTTCTGCCTGAATTGCTGGAAGAAACAACCCTTGAGGGAATGTGAAATGAACAACATCATCTTGTGCAATATTTGTGAGTTAGAACATTCGACAGGTCAATGTATCAAGCTTCCTAAACTGAAGTCACGACTTAGAGAATCAAGCAAAGAAGTGCAATCCTCTTATTTCATCGCACTTAAGAGACCATGGTAGCCATGACCTCTAGGTATGTCCTTAGATTTTTCTTCTTTCAATTAATGGAACAATGCATATAATACTCAACAATATCCACGGCAATATCCCACTCCTTATTTAGCATAGTTTCATTCACCCTGGAACTAGTGGTCCCCATCTCCCTCTATCCAATATCCTCCATCTGAACCATACCCTTGGAACCAGAACTTAAGAGGAAATGCCCAGAATACAGCTTTAGCTGGATTACCAATGCAACAATAACTACAATTACCTCCTTTCCAAACTCCTACTCCTACACTACCTGTGCGACCCCAACTACCTGTGCAACCTAACCCTAACACGAAAAATAAAGAAGCCTAGGGCATAGAGGCTTCAACTACCTTCCAGACCTACCTTATTACCCCCGTGGGGCTTAATGAAATTAAATTGTAGTCAGGTAAGGTAATTAAACCATATCACTCCTTTACCATTATTAAGGAGGAATGTCAACCTTCCAGAGGAGGTACTGTAGATCCTGAGGCGGTTGTTACACCTATGACAACCGATACAGAGAAAATTGTTATGTATGTAACAACCAACCTGCAAAGGACTATTATTCCTATAACAACCAACCCGGGTAAGGATGATACACTTGTAACAGCCGACTCGACTGCTATAACTCGAAATCCTTTGTATCCTTAGAGATTAACTAAGCCTGGAATGACCTCGCAACCCGAATCTGATTTTCTTAGGGAATTGAAAAATTTGCATGTATGAATTCCTCTGCTGCAAGACCTTAAAGAAGTACCTATTTATGGTAAAACATTATGAGATTCGTGCATCAAGAAACTCAAGAGGAATCCTAAAGACCCTGCTACCATAGATGTGATGAGGAAATTTTCTGAATTAATGTGTGCTCCTCCTCTTCTAACCAAGTATAATGATCCAAGAAACCCTACAGTTATTTTCTACATTAATGACTAGCCCATAAATAACACATTGATCGATCTTGGGGCTGCCATTAATGTGATGACAAAGGACTTATTTACCACTCCGAGGCTACATGGGATTAGACATACTCCTACTGTACTTGAATTAGAAGACATGTCTCGTGTTAAACCCGAGGGGGGTGTTAGAGGACATAGTAATCACAATATCCTCCTGGAGGTATCTGGCTAACTTTCTTATCTTATAGCCCAAATCCAACTTGGGGGGACATCCTTTGATCTTAGGGAGACCTTGGCTAGCCATTGTAAATGCATTTATAGGATGCAGATATGGATCTATGGTGATCTCAGATGGCCAAGCTACAAAGAATCTAATCTTTACCCCCCGAAATAAAATGCGGATTTATATAACGCCTGGTGAGATGAGTTTGAGACCAAATCATATCTTTCCCTATCACTCCTCACTCTGGGGAAATCCCAGTACTTCAAGGATGTGACATAAGATGATATCATTAATGGTTTTATTAGTAACTCGCTTTTTGCTGCTTCCATTACAAATTCAAATGAGGAAGAGGAGGTAGAAGATATAGATTTTGAACAAATGAGAACCACTCTGAACACTGATAAAAGTCCAATTGAAATAGAACTAGGAATTTTTTTGAACATTAACTCCAACTTGACTACTGAGAAAAACTAACTGTTGTTACAAATGTTACAAAAATACAAAAAGTAATTTGCATGGGATTATACAAATATGAAAGGGGTCCATCCCAACATGTGCACTCACCGTATTTATTTGAAGGATGGCTGCAAACTAGTCAGACAAGATTTCAGGGTATTACAAAATATTTGTAGATTTTTTTTCAAAAATTGCATCTCCATTATTTTCTTTTCCCATGAAGGATGTCGAATTTTTGTGGACAAGAAAGTTTGAATGGGCATTTTTGAAGCTAAAATGTTGTGTATCAACAACTTCGGTTTTACGAAGACCTAATTGGGAAATGCCATTTCACACAGCTACAGATGCATATGATATTGCTGTAGGCATTCTTTTGGTCCAACTGGAGGAAAAGAAACCTTATGTTATTTACTACATAAGCAAAAATTTTACTTCAACTGAGCTCAATTACACAGTGGCTGAGAAGGAATTCTTAGCAGTAGTACACACCATCAATAAATTTTGAGATTATATCAAGGGTATCAAGTATTTGTACACACTGACTATTCTTCCATTTGTTTTTTAATGAATAAGCTAATTACCAATGGTAGAATTATACATTGGTTACTTCTGTTACAGGAATTTGATATCACAATTGTCAATAAACCTGGAAAATATAATGTAGTAGTTGATTTCCTTTCTAGGTTAACTATTGATGACAATTGCACTCCTATTGAGGATTCTTTCCTTGATGAATATCTCTTTTCTATTTCTACTTACTCACCCTGGTATGCATATATAGCCAATTATCTTACTGTAGGGAAGTTTCCACAATGTTCGTCCTCCAAGTAGAAGAGAAAGATCATACAACAGAGTGCTACTTATACTTGGATAGATGGGAATCTCTATCACACTGGACCAGATTTCCATATCAGATGTTGTGTTAGAGAAGATGAGATCTTTGATATCCTTAAGGCTTGTCACAAGGAACCTTGTGGAGGGCACTTCACAGATAAGTAGATAGGATACAAATTCCTCTCGACAGGGTATTATTGGCCGAAAATATTTCAGGATGCCAAAAAGATCATGAAAGGATGTGATAGTTTCCAAAGAATGGGTCGACCACTGTAATCAGATGAGATGTCGTTACAGCCCCAAATCGTCTTAGAACGTTTTGAGAAATGGGCCTTGACTTTTATGGGACTAATTAATCCTTCATTTAAACATAAATCTTACATCTTGGTCTGCACTGACTATGTCACAAAATTGGTTGAGGCAAAAGCACTAACTAGAGCCATGGAGTAGGCTGTTTCAGACTTTCTATTTGAAGATGTCTTTGTCCGTTTTGGTATACCTAGGGAGATAGTCATTGATGGAGGGCACTAGTTTACATCCCATATGATCCATAAGTTGGTTGAAAAATACAAAATCCATCATATAATCACAACACCTTATCATTCACAAGCGAATGACCAAGTGGAAAGCACAAACAAAGTCATTGAGGGGATTCTTACCAAGACCGTGGCCAGTCATCGAAGGAATTGGGCCAACAAACTTCCAAAAGTGTTGTCGGCATATAGGACTACATGGAGGAATACCAAAAGATTCTTACCATATGAACTTGTGTATGGTAAAAATCCCTTATTCCCTACTAAGTTCAAAATCAAGACTTTGAGAACAACATTACAGGTAAATTTGAATCTACCTTTAACGCAAAAGTAGAGGTTGAACCAGCTCAATGAATTCGAGGAGAAATGGCTAGCTACTATCCAACAAACAAATATTATCCAGTAGCAAAGAGCTAAGTAGAATGATAGATTCATCAAGAAGAAAAAGTCCCAGAAAGGGGAATGGTCTCTCTTATACGACTCAGGATTCAAGGACTTCAAGGGTAAGCTTTGCAACAGATGGTTAAGTCCCTATGAGGTGGATGTAGTTTTGACAATGGGACTGTAAATTTGGTTACCATTGACAGTGCGTGTTGGGCATAGAATCCCCCCAAGGCATGTTTTGGGGCTTAAAGCCCAAGTTTTGAATGAATATTTTTGTAAAAGCTCCGCAAATTGCAGGCACGGGGTGCGAAAGTATAATAGAGAGACAAGGTTGTCCACCATAGTTTCTGTAATGAAATTTTGGCTGGATAGACCTACCCATGGTTTGAACACCACAGGATTGTATAAATAGAGTGAGGCCCTAAGTGTAAAAGAAAAAAAATGAAGGAATGGAAGAAAAGGATAAGGAGTCTAAGTGATTGAGTCAAAGTGTACAGTGTGTCTATGGGTCATAGAGTAGGAGAAGGCTTTACAGCTGAGTGCGCAGAGGCCTAGTAGTTCGCAGCTGAGTGTACGGACCCTTATAGATGAGTGTGCATGGGAGGTCAAGTTTGTAACTGTTAGAGAATCAATAAAGAGAAGTTTTGCTATAATTTTGTGTATATTTTCCTGGTTTAAATGCATGATTGGATAAATTTGCAAGTATACTGCTTATTTACTACTCGATCGTGTATGAATGTTTTGTATTGCTAATTATAAATTAAAGACATTCAAGTAGGTGAAGGTAATTAATTAACACTGGAAGATAAGTTAGATCTCGGGTAATAGCATAGAGCGTGGCACAACCCCTGGTTAGGGCTGCACGAAGGCAGTGTATCAGGCCACTAGAAATGGCAAGTGCATAGGAACAAAACAGTGGACTAGTCTTACCTATCAGACATCTCAAGGGTGCGGAAACTTGGTTCTTGTACCCTCCCATACTACTTCGGGTGAGACCTTAGTCCATGCTCTGTGCATTGTTGCCAAAAGGGCCAGTAGTATAGGGTTTTGTTTGGCTAATTAACTCCAACTTGGGTCAAGCCCCAACAAGCCAACAAATGGTTTCATTTCCAGGACCAGGTTCTGCCTAGAGATGTCTGATGTTGTATCATTGGAATTCGAAAAAGAAAGGAATTGAAGATTTGTTGGATAGAAAGATTCAGGAGTTTGTGGCCCAGGAAAACAAGAATCCATGACTATCAAAGGAAGAGTGGTGAGATTGCTACTTGTATATGGAGATCCATGAAATTTGCTTTGCATCCTTCCCCATTGAGTTGTACAAGTGGATCGCAAAGCTAGTAGATAGCCAAGAAAGGTGTAAACTCAACAAACTTATTGTGTGGACTCCAGAGTTGGTGCACAAACTGGAAGCATCAGAAGATAAGACCATGCACGCTGTCAATCACTAGCTTGATCAGATCATAGGAGGATTCATCATCGAATTTGCAGTAGATACATCAGTCAGCTATAGTGAGGCAGAATGATGCTTCCTCAAGGGACCGCGAGGTAAGTATGTTAAATATTTGAACACTTGGATTAAAATGATACTGTGTGAAAAGAGGGTTATGTGAATAAATTGATGTTTGGGGTTACACAAAGTGGGAGAATCTACAGAAATGAAGGTAGCATAGAACCAGAGACTAGCCCCTTGATTTCACCTCTGTGAGGGGGTGAAGAAGATCTCGCGAAGATCTCTCCAAGTTGTGTGATCAATCTAATAAGACAGAGAATTTTGTGCATAACACTCCCACCCACACCACCACCAGTGTCACCATCTTTACCCTTGTCTTCACCCATAACACCTTCGCCACCACCGCGAAGCAGTATGGCAAGTGCGATAAAGATACTAGTATTGAAGGGAGTAGGTAATGAAGATCCAGACCAGTTTTGATTCGTGATAAAAGCTGTATGGGAAGCATAGGGTGTCATGGACAAAAATATAAAGAAGGCAACATTGGTCAACACTCTGTAGGATTGTGCACTGACCTGGTACATTAAGCTTTTAATGACAATCCAAATGTAGGGATCGCAGATATCCAAGCTGTGCTAAACAAAGAATTTAGTAGGCCATAGTCTGAGGCATAGTCGATCATTGGATTCAAGGAGATCACAATGCTACTAGGTGAGACCGTGTGGGAATTGGATCAAATACTAAAGTGCACAATTCATGAAGTGAACATGAAATTAACATATGGGCAACACCACAAATGGTTTGTAGCATCGTTAATGCCACATCTACGGAACGCGTTGTCACAACAAAGACTAACCACTCAGGTTGAGGCTTTGGAGTTTGTGATGAGATTGCATAAGACACCAATACAAGATCCTATCTTGGGAGTTCAGTAGATTCATGTGAAGTTGAAAACATTGTGCCTGGAGATGCAGAGTTTGAAACAAGACAGGATGGCTCGCTCAAAAGTGCACGATGAGGTATGGTGCATAAAAGTCAAGGGCCAGGGGCACAACAAGGACCACTGCCTGGTATTCACCAATTACCTTGTGAGAGGAGGGCCAACACCACTAAGACCAGAGGCACAAGAAGGACTGACTGCGGCGCCTGCACTATGGTGTGCGATTTGTTAGATAGGAGGAAAGCATGCTACAAATAACTGCCATCTATTACAAAAGTATATGTAGAATTCACAACAGTTGTTCTATAATTTCTGTAGGTCAGTAGGACATGATGAGTGCACCTGTCGAAGTTATGAACTGATGATGGATCGAACTCCTACCTATAGAGTTCAGGCCAAAACATGGCCCCTCGATCAAAACGTGGGAATGGCGCGCACTGAATTTTAGGGGCGAGGATGAGGCTGAGGTGAAGGGGGGCCAGGGAGAGGTTGCAGAAACTGATATGTTACAATTACGGAGGGCCAGGACATTATTCCTATGATTGTATGAATCCAACTCGACCATAATGCTTGTATTGTATGTTGTTTGACCATGAGACAGAGGATTGTCCCACACTGATAGCGATGTTGTGTAATAAAGGAGCACTCTAGCCTCCCCCAACTCAGAACCTGCAAATAATGAAGTCTGAGCCACGCAAGGAAGACCCTAGCATAAATTTCATGCTCCAGTGTGGTATTATGACAGGGGATGACAAAGGCAAGCAACCTGAAGAAAGTACCTGGGTTTGCAAGGCTCCAATGAAGGAACCAAAATTTGATTTGGAATGCACTAAGGAGACCTTCATGGAAGCTAAGAGGAGCTTCGCTGATGCTTCCACTTCAGGAAGTAAAGATAGACTAGAGCCAGAAATGGACCCATCAATTCTCACTACATTCTTGGAGACATGCATGAAGCTGTTGCACAACAACAAGGCTATAAAGGGGTTACAAGAACTCATAACTAGATGCATTGGGACTGCGCCAAGAGAATCGCGCATAGTCCGGAAGCTCGGGAAGCACATGGTGTGAACAGGAAGGGAGATGAGATTGACTGTGAAGATCAGGGAATATGAGATGGACTAGGTGATTTTGGATCTAGGATTGGATGCGAACGTCCTACCAAAACAGACATGGGAGCACATGGGAAGGCCTGTGTTGCAATGGTCTCCTATCTAACTGTGAATGGAAAATTAGCAAAAGATCCTACCTATGGGGAGATTGCATGGAATCACAATAGATATCGAAGGATCAAGCATGCTAACAAATTTTGAAGTGATAGAGATTGTTGATGATAGCAATCCCTACCCCGCGCTATTGGGAATAGATTGGGCCACTGACATGAATGGAGTGATAAATCTAAAGAAGTGCAGGATGATCTTTGAGAAAAAGTCTGTACACATAGTGGTACCTTTAGACACTACATAAGGATTGCTCTAAACAGAGCCGGTGCATAACTATGATAAAGATGATGAATTGGATTGCATCTACAGGATAACTCCGTAGGAGCAAGACTGAGTAAATCCAACCGCAGATGGACGAATCGCTTGGCAGCGTGAAAGCTCTTGCACATCAGATTCTGATGAGGAGATGGAACGATGGCAAAACTGGTTACACGAGGTAACCACACTCAACTGTAACATGATGACAAGGTTTCTACACTACGTTGCAACAGAGGTAAGAGACCTACCTACGTATGACGGGTTAAGCAAGGTGGATGACTTCCTGAAAAAATTTGAAAGAGAAGTACCGGAAAAATAGTGTTTCGATGCTCTAAAATGGGTACTGCGAGCTACGCCCACAAGATGGTGAGGTACACACCAACGAAGTTTTGAGGACTGGTACGAATGCAAAAGGATGATGCGCACATGGTTTTGGAAGCCTCTGATGCGATTAACAAATAAAATTGTCGAACGAACCGGCTTGTACACCCACCTATCCAGGTGGATATAGGTTTGTGGTGCGAAACCTATATGAATGCACACCATCCTCACAGTAGGGGACACGATTGATAAGAAGGTGTGGGTAAGGCAATGGTGCGAATGACCCCTCCTGTTGGGCCCATGAAGTATGGAAAGACCAAGTGTGCAGAATAATATCCATGTAGAAGCTTTTAGCAAAGCACTGAACAAGGTCCACAATGTGAAGCAGGCTAGGTGGGACTTGCGCGTACCAGTGGTTCTCTGGGCTTATAGGACCTTGTGCAAAAACCTGATCGCATAGGCACTGCCATGGCTAGAGTATGAAGCAACTGTAGTAAGCCCTATAGTACTTGGACAGCTTAGACCATGCATCATAGCACCGGTATATACGACAGCTCGTGGAACCTTGGACACAGAAATCTAACAGGGAAATTTTAGACTCCAAGAACTTGGAGAAGAAAGGGTATGATTAAGGAAGAAAAGAGCTCTAGTGGATGTGGAAGCCAAGAAGTTGGAGGATGAAATAAAGGAGGATTTTCTCGGCAAAAAGATCAGGCTGATAAGGTAGGATGCATACAATCACGATGACAAGTTTACGACCTATCATCGCGAATTGATTAGTCTGATGCCTTGGCTTGGATCGCACATTGCTAAGCGTATTGACCAAGGTAGCGTGTTGCAGATGGTAAAGTGCGCGATGCTGACTGTAACAATAAAAGGTGGGTATTCTCTAGGAAACATGATGAATGATAGGATGAAACTTTTCATGGGTGGTGCAGCCACCTAACTAGCCAAAGGGAGAATAGTCTTAACGCCCCAGGCAGTTGAAAGGGAGCACAAGACTATAAACTATTCTGCCCAGGAGCTGCACGAAGTTGGAACTATGTACAGAAGCAAAGAGTCACAAGGTCCATGACCACGCATGGGGGGTTGCGTTGCCACGCGGGGTTAGCAAGAAAGTGACCATTGAAGTCACTATTCATGATGGGGTGCTCGACTTGAGACTAAATGGAGTGGCCGACAGGAACTTAAGACGTGAATTATGGACAAAATTTGGGAAAATATGCCGCCAAGAGAGCATTAATGAACTAGATTTGGGGGAAATGGTCGAATTCAAATTCAAAAAGCGCTATAAAGTACAAAGGGTTGCCCAACAAACAACACTTGGTCACTTGCGAATTGAGATATTGAGTAGAGCCCTGATTGTCGTGTGTCAAGCGTTGATTGAGTCCTTGAGTTCACGAGTGCTAAATTTCTGGATGGATACGATGGCAACAACTGATGACATTATGGAGATAACACAAATGACCACCGATGAGGCTATGTAAGCCGTGACTGTGGGGGATGCTCTGGAAGGTGCCAGGATTGAGGCAGAAATCCTGAAGTCACTGCGCACGCCAAAACCCAAGAAGGACAAAGAAGCGATGGTTCCCGTACGTGTGTCCCAATGGAACCTGCTGCGTACCAAGCTATCAATGGAGGAGAAGTGGAAGCCATCACCATAGAGACCAGTGAAGAAGAAGAAGACCTAGAGGACCTAATCATCGTAGAAGATGAGGATGAAGGCATGGGGGAGAAAACTGAGCCTGCACACCCCTTGACAAAGTTGTTTGCCTATATCCCCCCACGAAAAGGAAAGGTCAAAGTGCCCAAGGACCTTTATGAGACCAAGAGTTCACTCCAGACCCCGCTCCTTGACAATATTATTTTTGAGGGAATGCACCTGGGACGGGTTCCAAGCTTAAAATTCAAAGATTGGGACCTCGCTAACCACGAGAAGTTCCCTCACCTTGGGACCTCGCACCTCATGAAGCCTAAGAAAAACACCGCGATAGGGGTTACAAAATTAGTGCCGTGAAAGTGGTTGTGCGGAGTGGAAAATGCTAGGATACTAAACCTGCTTTGGGTGCTGCATTTCCACCGCACCCCAATAACCATTTTCATCATCAAGCAACTGCTTTGCCTAGTGCATGATGGGTGCTTGTGTCTGGAGGATCCTATCCCCATCATGACATACTTGATTCACCGCATTTTTCGACTTCCATGCAAAGGAGAGGACCCCACAGACATCTCAGAAAGGAAAGGCAGTGACTTGGCCATCGCAGAGGCCATGAAGAAAAAGTACAAGTTGGCAAAGAAGAAAAGGGGCTACACCATAATCAGCATTAGTGACAAATTAGTGAAAGTGACAACCCAAATGCTGGCCTGTAAGGTGATACGCAAGTGCTGCGCAGACAAGGTAGCCACACCAGTGGTAGCACTAGCTAAGCAGTGAACAGAGAGGGTCCAGTTTAACTAGTCTGAGTTCCTCTACAAGGAGTTTTTAGAGAATTGCCACGAAGCTCAGGAATAGAGAAAAATGTTCCACTATGCATGGATTCTACCATTGATAGTGCTCATGGCAGGAGAATTACCAAAGGATAGTCAATTCCCCACGATTGACAGAGATCTACCAGAGGCCGTGAAGTACGCTTCGCTCTGAGCCACAAAGGATTGAAAGAGGATCCGAGACAACAAAATATTCTGGGTGTTCATGGAGATGAACCTTAAAATGGGGATCAATTGCAAGCCGTGATTGTCGCCCACTGTCTACAATAGCCTTAAGAGTTTTGCAGAATTTAAAGCGAAAATCCATAGCATTTACATTAGAGCACGCAAGGACCCGACCAAGCAATGGAGGAAGCTACCCTTTGTAGCCACGAACGATGTCATCTTTAACATCCTAGAGACATGGCTGCTGGAGTGGTGTGGTCCAAACATTGCGGAGATAGAAAAGTCGATGGCACAAAGGAAGAAAGATGAGGCCAAGCTATGCATCACATAGTTGGCAGAAAAGAGAAGAAAGGAAGCAGTGACAACATAAGTGTGGGAAGTGTGGGTTATTGCACAAATAACAACTGAGTAGGAAAAGTCTGCAACAGTAGTAGTAGTAGCACAAGAGGCAACCACGAAGGCGAGTGAAGGCCAACCGTTGCCTTCACATGGGAAGGAACCAGAGGAAGAGGAGGGGCGCAGAACCACAAACTGCATCAACACAGTTGAAGCACCAACACCCAACTGAGCGGATAGGGTCGCACAAAAAGGTCAAGGCATCGAAGTTATCTATTGACCCAATCACCCTAACTGAGGGTGATCTGCATGACATTGGCGAGACAGTGCACGATGTCACCTCTGAGGCCCTCCAAAATTTTGATGTAGGAGAACTAGATTGTGCTGGGGGCCGTCAGAGCGTAGCTGTAGGAATTACAGGTGTGCCCTCGTCAGGCTGGTACCCTTTCAACCAACCTCGCAGTCGGGACAATGACAGCAGAACAAATGTTGTGCACGTGGATGACAAATACCATGATGCTGCAAGAAGGAGCACTAGTAACAACAACTGAGGCTGACAAGCCTATGGTTAGCGCACTGAAGGGTCTCGATATCAATATAGCTGCACTCCCATGAGAGACCTTATATTTTTTGCAAGATGGGATAACTGCAGAGCTACGCTCTAGGGAAAGCCGCGCACTGCAAGTCCTCTGCAAGTAGAAAATCAATATGGAACAACTGAGCTTGCAGTGTGACGAAGTGGTGTTGCAGAATCAACAACTGGTACAGGTAATAGACAAAGCCTCCCAAAGCATCCTTGAGTTGTCCATCCCAGAAGACATACTAGTAGAGGCACGCATCCACAGGTTAGCAGTAGGGGTGCGTGAGGCACAGGAGGAAATGACAAAGGTTCATCTAGAGCTGAATCTTCAGATCGCCGAGCTGCGGTTAAAGGCATAGCCATCCACCCCTCTAGAATTCAGAGAATAGTACGCTAGCGCTATCACAGTGGGACTGGACGAAATTGGCAGTGCAGTGCGAGACTACACCAACATGTTGGAAGAATTATTTGAGGTCGTCACAAATATGCAGGAGGACCCCAATATCTAGCACTTAGAGATAGAGGTGCGAGAACTCCAACAAAAGTATGACAACATCAAAGGAACTGCGTAGATGGTGGTCCTCACTCAGAGGATCACGCAAATGAAATAGGCTAAAGTGTTGAAAGAGCGGGTGGACGTGACACAACACAAGAAATTAGTCCTAAAGGCACACGTTCAACCTTGGATCGACAAGGCCTTCACCATCACAGCAAAAATTGAAGTGTGTGCATCCCCTTGCACACATGCAGGGGATGCACACACTAATGCAGAGAATCACTTCCAACATAGAGGTCTCGGAACAATGTATGCAGCAGATCCAACAAGCAACAACTCAGTGTGCTGTGGACCTTACCGCAGTTTGAGAACAGTTGGAGGGACGCCATGCAAAGATATCTGCAATGACAGAGTGACTCGAGGGCGAGTCATGATGTTTGTGTTGGGGGCCTGTTGGGAATAGAATCCCCCAAGGCATTATTTTTGGCCTAAAGCCCAAGTTTTGACCAAATCTTTTTGTAAACGCTTCGTGAATTATGGGCGCAGGGCGCGAAAGTATAATAGAGTCACAGGGTTGTCCACCCTAGTTTTTGTAATGAAATGTCGGCTGGATAGACCTACCCGTGGTCTGCGAACCATGGGATTGTATAAATATAGCGAGGCTCTAAGTGTAAAAGGAAAAAAATGAAGGAATGGAAGAAAAGGATAAGAAGTCTAAGTGATTAAGTCAAAGTGTAAAGTGTGTTTGTGGGTCATATAGTAGGAGAAGGCTCTGAAGTTGAGTGCACAGAGGCCTAGTAGTTAGCAGCTGAGTGTGCAGACCCCTACAAATGAGTGCGTAGGGTAGGTCGAGTCTGTAACCATTAGAGAATCAATAAAGAGAAGTTTTTTCTATAATTATGTGTATATTTTCTTGGTTTAAATGCATGATTGGATATAATTTACAAGTATATTGCTTATTTACTATGATTGTGTATGATTTTTTTTTATTGCTAATTATAACTTAAAGACATTCAAGTAGGTGAAGGTAATTAATTAACATTGGAAGATAAGTAAGATATCGTGTAATAGCACAAAGCGCGGCACAATCCCTGGTTAGGGCTGCACGAAGGTAGTGTATCAAGACGCAAGGAACAGGAAGTGCGCAGGAACAAAACAGAGGACCAATCTTACCTCTCAGAAATCTCAAGGGTGTGGAAACTTGCTTCTAGCACCCTCCCATACCGCTTCAGGTGAGACCTCAGTCCGCACTCCACGGACTGTTGCTGAAAGGGCAAGTAGTACAAGGATTTGTTTGGCTAATTAACTCTGAACCTGGGTCAGGCCCCAACAAGCCAACAGTGCGAGGGCACCATTTCTTGCAAATAGGCACCATCTTCAGATATATCACAAACTTGCTTCAAGGGATTCATTTGTCAACATTGTTCCAAATTCGGATCTTCAGATTACACGAATAGGGGGAACTCCCGTCTGCTGCCAAAATTATAATTTTTCAATAGGTGTAATAGTTGAAAAACAACTGCTATTGGCGACTATTACACCTTCCTTAAAAAAAAAACACATATTAAAAAACGATCTGGCTATGAAAACCTTTTTCGAGCGTAGACAGATAATTTCTGTAGAAGTTGAAAACCACTTTGTGGCGGCTGTTACACATGTTGTAACAACATTTGTTATCTGAAGCATACTTTACAATAATGTTGTTACACAACTTTTTTTTCTTTGTTTTTATCTTTTGTGAAAATCAATAATACACAACAGTCGTCTTGGCTGCTACATCTGTAACTGTTAGCACATTTCTAGGCTAAGTCATGAGTAGGCTTTGAATTTTTTTATTTTTGGGGTTAATTTTGTAAATTAAAAAAAAAAAAATGCTACTGAAATTTCCTGTAGCACCCGTTTTTCTCATTCATATAGTCTCCCTTGTTTTTCGGACAGTCCTTCCATTTTTATGCTATTTCTTGTTTTCTAAAATTTTCTAATGCTACTGGAATTTCTGGTAGCGTTTCTTGTTTTTTAAAATAAATTCATAAACACACTCGTTTTTTATTGCTCACATGTCATGTCAGGTGAATATCAAATCCAAATAATGAGATATCGTGATTGGATAGGTCATGAACTCCAAGTCAAGTCAAGTGGTAGTCATTAATTGTTTTGGTTGATCATATTTGCTAGGTGTCATCCATAGCCTTATCCAACTATTTTCTACCCCACCCATCTTAAATAACTCCAGTTTCCCACAACCCATAGCGTGTTTTCAGTATCAATTTTAGCTAGATATCTAAATTCCGATGACCGTCCTTTCCGCTCCACTTAATACGCTACCAGAATTAGGAAAGTTGCAAGATTCCCGTATAGCCACATGTGGCAGATCAGTTGGACTCTCCAAAAAAACTCATCTTCATCATGATGTTGTTGAAGGTTGTATTTAATGAAGCCATATGGTCATTCAATAGTTAAGACCATAAAGAGAAAAATCAACAGCAAAAGGGGCAGCCAGTCAATTTTTCCAGCATAAAAGTGTCATTTTTCCTCTTCTTCTCATCTACACCTGTACTTTCTGTTGGAATGATGGAATATTATCTTAATATCTAAAAGACACCTATGTAACAAGGAAATAGTGGAACTACCAGTTTAGGGGAGTTGTACTTGGTGCCTCTCTCTCTCTCTATATATATATTTTGTAAATATCTTTTCAAGGTTGGATTTTGGTTCACCTGAAGGCTCAGCTTAATAAAATAGCCTTTTCTACACTTCATGCTAGAGGATTTTGTGATTCAAGTCATATCTAATGTGTGGTTTGTCTATCTCCTGTTTTCAACTTTCTGAATTATAAATTTGTAGTAGCTAGTATAGTATGAGTGAGAATAATTAAGAAGATCTAATGATGACTTATCTACTGTCCAATTTTCTGTAAATTATAATATGTGTTCAAGTAGAACTTGCTAGTGAAGGTTTCACAAAGGATTTGTGAGATATTTTATACCTTTTTTTGCTTCCTAATTGTTGTTTTCCTTGTCAAACCTGTTTTAATGTTTTAAATGATAAATTACAACAACTAGTTTAGTATGAGTGAGAATCATTAAGAGGATCTAATGATGACTTATCAAAAATCTAGTTTGTTGTAAATCATAATATCAGTTTAAGTAGAAATTGTTAGTGAAGGTTTCACAAAGGATTTGTGAAATACTTTATACTTTTCCTACTTTCTAACTATTATTCTCCTTGTCAAAAAATAGAGTTTTCTACAAGGTTTTATGTAGTCAAAGTGACTCTCTTAAGATACTCAGTTTCTTAGGATAAGTATCAGTTCCCTGTTCTCTTTCCTCTGCTCCCCTATACTACTCACTTAACCATACAATTTATGCTTGCCATAGCTTGCCAAATGCATGAAATTTAAAGAGGAACATAATCATTTCAAAACTCCTTCAGAAGCCATTCCACCACTCAAAAAACCCTTATAAATTTTGAAATGAAATCATGATGTGTAAGCCTTACTCCTTTTGCAGTCTAGGGGTAACTTCTTGCACTAACAGTAACAACCGATGACTTCTAGAAATAATCCGAGTAAATTATTTATTGTAACATACGTCATGCATCTTCGTGATTCGGAAAGTAGTTGGCTTGATCACTAGAGTTAAGGTCACACACCTCACCACCAACATCTTCTCCCCACACCACCCAGGTACATCATACAAAGGTAATATCATTATGTTGGCATTATGATATAGGTGTGTTATAGACATATTTGGGCACTGTAACCCCAATCGCATATGTCGATAAACCAAGGGTTCTCAAACCCCTAAAAGTGTTGTTTCAAACCCTAAAGGATCAAGGTCAACTAATTACATCATTTCCCATAAGTTCTCCCTGAAAAAATACTAAGAACTGGTCAAAACTGGACCATACAAACTACTCCATGTTGAGGGTGCAATGCATCTCACTTGTTACACACAAGAGGCGTGATGCATACTAAAAAGCCCTTCTGTAGGGTGCGATGAGCGAGAGCCCAAACAAATGGAAGAGGCAGATTGCTAGGTGGAAACTCAGAGAATCTTTTAGAAACTACTCATATGACACTTGCCTCTCTGAATTCACCTAGGGATGAGTAAGAGATCATGAAATCTCCAAGTGGAACCAAGAACTATTAGTGAAATGACACTAATCAAAAACCCAAAAGCTGACTCACCCCCTTGCAGATATCTATATATGGATCCCTCATCCTAGAGATCCAGAGGCTAGAATTTTGTATTTTGTAAGGAAGTGTTGTTGGTTTCTCTGTGAAACATTGTATTGTTGGGTGATCTAGCTTTTCAT
>APFE030675598.1:307970-327217 GCA_000404065.3 Pinus taeda
GAATTTTGTATTTTGTAAGGAAGTGTTGTTGGTTTCTCTGTGAAACATTGTATTGTTGGGTGATCTAGCTTTTCATGAGGTGAAGAGGGCTTTCATGCTGGGAGGATGGCGCTAGATCAGACAGCTGGATTGTAATCCTCTCTTCTACTTCTATCAATAAAGCCATTTGAGTTTTCCTCCATATGCTTGCTTATTTATGAATCTTGTATTTGTGTATGCATTTGTATGGTTAATGTACATCTGATTCTACATTGTTTATGGTATCATAGATCTCCATGCTTTGATGGTATATTTCTACTTTGACTCTACAGGTGTTCTTTGAAGCAGGACAAGTGAGAAAGGAGTGGCGAAGGTCTGTCAAAGGAGAGAGGAAAAAAGCAAGGAGCCAAGCGAAATAATAAGGTTGGTGCTCTCCTTCTCTCTCATCTATCTCCCATAAAGGAAAACAAAAGTTACTTTGAATTGTTTGTTTCTAAGATAGCTACCTGTCTTAGTGGCACTAGTAGATATAAATAGACACTAGTTTTCCCGGAAACAAAATGGCAACTCCACTGGGGAGTGAATAGTTTTTTTGTTTGTTACTATTGTTTGCTTTATAAACTACAAACGGAACCTAAAGTTAAGCTAGCTATCCCTCGAACTGCTTTTTCTATGGAACTGCAAAGTAGATCAATATTGCTTCAGTCAATCTCTGAGTTGGTTTATGAAGTGAACATCTAACTTACAAACATCCCAAGTGCCCTGTCGGTAGCTCAGTAACCTCATTATATCATACCTATATACTTTGTGTTTACTGTCCATCATAAGCTCGGCCTAAATCCATAAACTTAGCTACAAACTGTGGGTGAAAACCAAGCTCAGTCTTATCCACAGACCATCACACTGTATCCCATTGGAATTCTGGATGCATTGCACCTTTTGTGTGCTACAGGTGAAATGCATCCCTATTTCCCTTAAGGACAGGTGTGAT
The DNA here is from genome assembly GCA_000404065.3 of Pinus taeda. Taxonomy (NCBI): domain Eukaryota; kingdom Viridiplantae; phylum Streptophyta; class Pinopsida; order Pinales; family Pinaceae; genus Pinus; species Pinus taeda. Next base: position 308,941 of record APFE030675598.1, read on the forward strand.
GATTGAATGAGACTGTTTCCCTCTCTCGATTTTGGTTTTTTCTTCATTATTTTCAGCTCTATTTAGTCGTTTTGCTGCCTATGATCAGTATATCATTGTTGAAGCCTTATTACTTCACATTATTCAGCCTCCATTCGTAAGGAATTGTAAATGTTTTTTTTTTTTATGTATTTTTCATTATTTACAATTCTCATTTGCAAATAGTAACTTAATCAAATTGTCATCTTTTGATTCGAAAGTGTCGCAACTATCGTTTTGAGTCAAGAAAAAGAGTGTCGTAAAGCCTTCCTCTTTTAAATAGTCAATTGTACTTTTTCCATTGTATTTGATTTTAATTTTCAATTCTTTGAAGTGTTGAAAGCAGTTTTCCATTTGAAATTGAAAGTGTCATCTTAGTCTTCCTTTCGGTTTTGAAAAGAAATTGTTAAAGTGTCGCTTTGAAGAAAAGTAGTTCAGATCTGTACTTAGTTTTCTTTTTGGCATCCTCACATTAAGGAAAGGGAAAAAAAATACATGCATGTGCATTTTCATTTAGATTGCATGCAAAAATTTATTTATGAAAAGTGCATTTAGTGTGTGCTCTCTGCTCTATGTTGAAAGAATCATACTTTTCTTTCCTTAGTAGCTACGATTTTCATTGCTAAAAGAAACAAACGACTGTTTATCGTTTAGATTGCATATTTAGGAATTGTACATCTACATCACATGGTGAACCTTGAAAGGCAAACTTCTTAAGAAAGATCAACTGTAAAATAAACCTCAATGAACATAAAAACGCTTTGGAACCTAACACACAACATCTAGAAGTCTAGGCTAGAGATGTATTCCGGTGTCGTAAAGCCTGGTAACTATCGTTTTCATCATAGGTTGGGTGATTACTCCTCTTTGATATGAAAAGTGCCAATACGGGCTTGTGCTCCCATGTACCTTCAAGTATATATTGGGATACCACAATAGACTGATATCCTTTATCCCTAGGAAGCCGTGTCTACTGCCATATCAATCACAATGCACTGAACACAACATTCGGGAAGATTGACTGCCATAGGTAAAGTCCTTGGTAATTTCTCTATAATTTACCACTGAGGTGTATATTGCAGTTTTGCGACTGCTTTGGTAATCCCTTTGTCTAGATTTCTAGAGTAGTCACTTTCGTTCCTTTTCGACTCCTTAAAATAAAAGGTCCATCTGAGCACTTGTCACTTTAGGCTCATTAAAAATCGAAGGCGACTAGAGTTATCTTTAGCTTTTTCTCGACTCTTAAAAATTGAGAAAGCAGGTTGTGTCAAAGCGTCATAAAATTTATTTAATTCAGAATAACATCACTGTTCCCTCATTGGTCTTAGGTTGAGATAATGGAGTCCACCAATCAAGGATTTCCCCTTGGGGGGAATCCTAGTCCTTTCTCTTCTTGGGGAGATATTGGTGCTCCATACATGGCTACATTTTCCCTTCTAGGACTCACAATTGGCCTGCCAGTATGGCTATTCTTGACCTTTGTCATTCAAAACACCATAATTCCTCAGCAATCAAATCAGCAACCAGATGATACTAGAGTTGCTCCCCCACCTTCTACTTTGTTTGTTTCTCCCTCTCCTTCTTCCTCTTCGCTTGGTGAAATTGGTGATACTAAAAACCAAGTAGATGAGAAGAAGAAGAAAGGGAAGGAGAAGAAGAAGAAGAAGCCAGCGGCGCAAGGGGGCAACCATGCATCGTCGGGCGAAAATCCACACACTGCACCTTCCAAACCCAAATCTCCATGTGTCATTTGCAAAGGAAACCACTATCATCGAGATTTTGCTTACATCCGTGGATCTTGAGAGATTGGTCTCCCCGCTTGCACAATCTGGTGCCTTCAACCTCTGTCGATCATGTTGAGAGTACACCATCAACTAGTGAAAATGAAGTCAATGAACAAAAAGGAAGATCTAAATTTCCTTGTAGGTTGTGTGAAGGTGATCATGCCCTCCACCATTGTCCTTTTCTAGATGAAGCTAAAAGAGTCTTGGATAACCGTCTTGCTTCACCGCAGCGACTTCCACCTGGATACAAGAAACTCTTGCCAAGTCCATCGCTAGTTGGAAATATGACTGACATACCTCTGTTTTCGGTCGAAACATCTATCATTGAAGATAAACCCTCTGAGTCCACACCGGACCAAAGTCAGTAGGTCGAGACAGCAGTTGACCCAGTCTTGTGTTCAAAAGGTCCACCTTCAGATGATATAGTCTCCAAAGAGAATGAGAATGACACCATTCAAATTCTTTTTGCTAACATAGAATCTGATGAACTTGGGGGCAATCTGCCCATTCCTTTACCACAGGAGGGAAGTTCCCCGTTTCAAGAGATTCATCCGACCGTTTATTTGGTCCCTCCTCCAAGCAATCTAGTCATTTCCTTCAATTGGAATGTACTAGCAGGATCCCGCCTTCCATTTAATGTACCATTCCGAATCATAGTACAATCTTATAGAATGATCATGGCTGGCACTATCATAGATGACGGGGCTTCCGTGAGTATCCTTTCCTCAACTGCTTGGAAAGCGCTTGGTTTACCATCGCTTCTGCCTGAGATTCGAAATTTGTCAGGCTTCAATAAAGGAACTAGTTGACCGTTAGGGATCCTTCGAAATTTTCTTATAACTTTGAGAAGGAAAACCATTCATTTGAACGTGATGGTAGTCCAAGGGCCACTAGATTACAATATACTCCTTGGGTGTGACTAATTTTACAACATGGGAGCTATTGTTTCCTCACTCTTTCGGGTGATGTGTTTCCCGTATGAAGGCAGAATGGTACAACTTGTTGACCAACTTTCATTCCCCTGTTCAAACACGACTACTAGTCAAATGCCATCCCTAAATGGTCTCTTTGCACAAGGAATGTCTCATCAACCTCCAGTCCATCCACCTAATGACCGCGAGTGATTTGGTGAATGTGATGAAACCTAAGGGGAATGCACCTTGGTCTACTTCGATAGGCGAACCCAGATAAAAAGATAGGTTTCCTCGTAGGATATATGACCAGTCTGACACACGTGTCCATTTAGGATATGGGATTAGTTTGGAAAAGGATTTTCCTCGTCGTAAGTTATATGATTGGTCTGACACACCTGTCCGTATAGGATACGGGATCAGTCCGAAATAGGATCTCCTTGAAGGTTATGTGATTGGAAGCTCACACCATTCACCTTTGTCTATTTTGATGGACAAAGCCAAGGAAGTGTTTTGTCTGCTACGCGGATGAAACGATCTTACTTTAATGCAAGAACTTCCATATGGTGACCTGGAAACTCTACTTTTCTTTATACCCGGGGGCATGCAAACCTTTTTTACGCAAGTGAAAAGTGACTAGCATAACTCTAACCCCATAGTTTTTAGTAACTTCAACTACTTAGGTTAGGTGACTAGTCTGATCCACCATTCACCTTTGTCGGCAGCCTGGCAAAGCAAAGGAAATGTTTTGTACAAAACTATCCTACCTAACCTCAGTAGTTTATTAACTCTTAGTATAGTAGTTGGTTGTTCCTAGATTTCATACAAAAGGCTTTTGAGCAAAGTTTCACATGGGGCAAGCTCACTAAAACATGAACCTACTAATAAGAGTCATGTTTAAAAGATGACTGGCATGAGCAATGTTTCTGCAAAGTTCAAGCTCGTTACAAAATAAACCTAGCACTGAGCACATGTTGGCACAAGGTTCAAGCTCATTAAAAAATAAACCCACCTTTTGGTAAATAACCTTTGTGATCGTGTTACTAACAACCTTTTGAGCCTTGGTCATGTTCTTACCATCACCTCCACTCTTTTAGCCGATCATACGCCTCCACTTGATTGTTTACCCTTTTTAGGAACAATTGCGACGAGTGATTCTGTTTGCCACCTTTTTCACACTACCATGCTTGAAAAGTTCCAAACTTACCTGGAACCAGTTGCTACCTAAAAACATCACTCGTTCCTAAAAAACGAGTCTCTTTTAAGCTCTTTTTAGACTCGTACAATATGAAAATATTGCCGAGCTACTGGCATTTCCAGCTCGTTAAAGTAAAGGGAAGTGCCATCCCTCCTTTAAATTTTAATCTTTTTGGACCTAAGGGATCATAAAGCAAAAATATTGAGTGCTTGTCTTGTTTGGCTCACTAAAACTATCGAAAAGTCATCCCTTTCGTATTATTTTATACCTTTTCGGACTTAAGGGATTATACCATGAAAATGGACTACTGGAGTTTCCTTTCTGTTTCCTTTCAGACTCTCTAAATATGAAAAGGACCGAGTTATCTTTGTTGTTATACTCGTTAAAACAATAGCGACAAACTTGTCCATCTAGGCAAGAGCGAGTTTCACTCTCACTAGGCTTGCTAAAACATAGCGATAGGTTTTCCCGAAGGGAAAATTATAAAACAAGCATATTTTATCCTCCTCAAGCTTGACAAAAAATAAAGAGGTACTGGTCAGCAATGACTGGGGAGAAAATGGAAGAAAATTTGAAGAACTTCATTGGTAGGAGGTTGCTCTTGAACATGACATTTTCACTCCATCGCCATGATTGAGTCGGCTTGGGTTATTTCATTCACTAGCCATATCACCATTGGTCCTCCGTACCATCCATTTTTAGGGTTAACACTACCAATCCATTTCAGTGTCACCGATATGTTAAAGAGAAGTCGCTTAGATAATTCACCAAACTAGATAACACCTTATCCATTGCACTACCTTCACGCTCCATTTTTCATGACCGCCACCTTGAACCTTGTATCATCAAATTGTTTTCACCTCCAGAAACGCATTTGCTTCATTTTGTGTCATAGATGTGGGATTCATTAAGGCCCTCCTACAATGGGTCACTTCTTGTCGACATCAGCTCATTATCCAAGAAGTTGACTTTGGAACAACCATTTCAGTACTTTGAAGCTTGCATGCCTCAATGGCAAGTTTCTCACTTCCGACGATAGGTTTACATCAATGGCCTTTGACCAAACGATTTTGCATGGTGTTCGACATCGACTCATATATTCACACCACTTGAATTGTACTGTAGTACCTTGAGGTTCATCCTCATTATCGATGATTCCTCTCGCACCTGTTAACAACTTACATCATTGGCTGTTAATCAGGTGATGTCGTTCCATGTTCGACTTCAGAACATCTTTTCACATGGATCAACTTGTACATCAGGAAAAGATTGAACGAGTTTGAAGACCCTGGATCTAGTTTCATCCATCTGGGCTGTGATATATTCAAGAAAATAAAGACATCAAATGTACTCCATAGCTGTACATATAATCCTCCAAGCTAAGGGATGATGTCTCTACCAGAATCATCAGTCTGCCACACAGACGGTTGTTTGTCCTATGTACATGAAAATGAATTTATAAAGCTGAGCATGGGAATGCCTACCTCAGCTAGTTCATGAAAATATTATGAAGATAATGTATTGTATTACAAGTCACCTTCTAGTTCGAAAAACCTCGGATCCTCATGATAAAGCATTTCACCCGACATCAGAAGATTTACGACCTCATGCTTTAGGGGGCAACTGTTATAGACATATTTCGGCACTACAACCCCGTTCACATATGTCGATAAACCAAGGGCTCTCAAACCCCTAAAAGTGTTGTTTCAAACCCTAAAGGATCAAGGTCAACTAATGTTGATGCCCCAAAAATCGTTACATCAACATCGAGGGATAACCACCCGGCCCGGACCTTAATACAACTTCTTTTCCGTTTGGGATGGTGGCTCCGACTGGATATAATCGGACTAGTTTCCCAGTAATGAATAAAAGTGGGTGAATGAATGATTGGTTTTCTAATAAGTGATAATAAATGGAGGACTTATTCTATGAACGAAAACATAAATGACTATTTTATCCTGGGAAGCTTCTATTCTCCAAGTGCAACGTTTAATAATTTGTGTTTGCTGATAGGCATATAGATGACACTATGCAATAAACAAAGACATTCATTTAAATGATAATTGCTTCGTTCAAATAGTTTAACGAAGTAATTGATAAAACAATATTACACTTCTCTTTTATATTACCAATACATGCATGATTGAAAGAGTAGCAAACTGTAAACATCCAATAGTGGAAAGTATAAAGCTTACTGTTTAAAACACATTAACATATTCAATAATAGCAAAAATGACCAAACAACAATTCACATAAAAGGAATAAATTCAGACATAGATAATAGTACCATATGAGCTATGAATTATTCCCTACGCCAATCACAATTTGAATTCCTTCTTCCGATTCAAAAATGCTTTTAAATAAAGGCAATAGTGCACATTCACATCAAAGCTTCATTATCAAAATTTGGAAAAATTGGTCCAGTCTTCATAAAAGAATATGCTTGAAGTATAGTAGTGCAACTTCATGCTTAAGTCATACAAAAAAACTTACGACCCTTTCTAAATACATGAAAGGGTCTATAAATACTAAACTAAGCTAACAAACTACAAAATTAAAATGCTACTAAATTGGTATAATCCGATCTTAAAATATCTCTCCCACAGTGATCTGGAAATTGGCAACGATGATTCATTCTTCTGGCTGTTTTCCCTTTGTCCTGATTTGGCATATTGCCAGCATTGGCTCCACTTCTTGAGGGCGGCTGAGATGAGAATTGATTTGAGCAGCATAGGTGGCATCATGTATATCGGGAATGATACACCTGATTGCATCTGACAGGCATTTGAGGGCGGCTCTCTGATTATATGGTTTTACTAGGAACAACCAATAGGTGTCCCAAATTAAACTTTTAATCCCTGAGATCAATCTCCCATTCTTTTCTAGCTCTTGGTTACATGAATGCTCCAATGTCTTGGCCGATAATAGTTTACCTGGTGTACATTGAGAAATCATGTTAGATAAATAGAGAGTATTATTGATCAAGTCAATTAAATTGCTCGTAGATAACTTGCATCTGGAAACAGCTCTCTCTGCTTTCATTAATTGGGACTGCCACTCTGTGAATAGGATTTCCTTATGGGATTCTAAGATTTTGGGCAAGTTTGTTGCCTTTCCCTCATTAGAGTCCTGCCACGTAAGAAAATCTGTCAAAGTGTCTTTGGCTTGCTCTAAATCCTGCCTGACATCCACTGACTTATCTATTATAGATGATGTTATGTCGCATAAAGGTTCAACTTGGGCGATTTCATGACATAACAATCTTATTTGTGTTATTAATGCCTTCTTAATTTGCATTGTCTCTGCTCTAAACTCAGCAGGTTGGGGAAGACTCTTGAACCTTTCTACTTGAGCTGATAATTGAGCAATTTTCTCATCTTTTGTCTTTGTCATCCGTTCATTCATCGCCTTCAACTTTGATAATGCCTCGGATAATTCCTTCTATTTCTAGACTGCTCCCGAATCGATCCTCTGCTTCTCTTCATGCAATTGTTTGTTTAGCTGGTTGTTTAATTGTTGCTATGTGGACAGTTGTTGTTGTAGCTGTTCTGACTTCTGTTGCTCTTCCGATAACTGCGCTTGTAATGAAGCGATCGCTTGATCCTTTTCCTTCAACAAATTGCTTACCTCTGATGCCTTATCCATGGTGGCTACCGAATAGGCACCAGCATATTGAGATAACTTCGTTAGGTCATCGGAGGGGTCGAATTCTTCTCTCCATACCACATTTGTTGTTATTGTTTGTTCAGGGAACAGAGGAGGTTGATCAATCCTTCTTCTTTTCCGATGTCGCTTTATCACAGCCCTTTGTTTTGGGCTATAGAAAACATCTAGTGGAGGAATGTCCTCCACTTGCAAAATAATTTGATCGGAAGGGTTCTTCGGAATTATTTCTACTACTGTATTTGAGGGTGGACCACTGGTTCCTTTGCTTGGAACCTCCTTTGATGCTGTACCTTTTGTATCGGTAGCTTTGGATGTTTTGGCGTTCGTTGAGGTCTCAAGATTGCATATAATTGTATTGAATTGTTGCCATTCTTCAAGAAATCCTGGGTCCACTTGAGTATCAACATTTATTTCTTTGCTGCTCTGCTCCTGCTGCTTTTTTTGTTCTCCTCTTCTTCTTTCCTTTGTACCTCTTCTTGTTCTTTTCTCTGTGCCTCTTCCTATTCTAACCTTCGGAGTTCCTCCTGCTCTCTTCTCTGGACTTCTTCATAGATTGTGGATGTAGCAAGAGGTTCATTAGTAAGCTGTTTCTCAGGTTCGCTTGACTGAATCATCGGGGTAGTAGCTAATAAATCTAGAGGCAGAGTTTGCAACCTCTGTTCTCTAAGTTTGTTAAATTCTACTAACCCGTCAACACGATATCTCATTCTGGCTAGCTGTTGTACCTGGAAGATTGACTCGGCAGAGGAGAACAGGTCATCAAACTCATCTTCCTTGTGCTCGAATTTAGTAATCTTGGCTTGATCCAGGGCATTATAGATGACTTTCTTCGGGTCAAAACGTCGATTAGGCAGAGTGGCGAGACTTAGGACGTTCATTTTTTCTGCCTCTTTCTCTGCATGTTTATAATCATGCAGAGTATAGACGCCACACCTAAGAGGAAAAGGAGGCAAAACTTACTTCTTTGAATTTCTGAGAGTTTTCATGGCTGACGCAGTTGTAAGCTGATATGCTATTTCGCGAGCTAATAGCTTGTCTGGTATGTACAAGGGGAGGACATGAGGTCTGGCCTGACTGCCAAAAAATCTTACATAGGTGAATTTTTCTTCTCCAAACAAGGTTCCTAGGGATGTCAAGTCAATCTCAGCCTGAGAGGAGATCTTAGGGGCAGGTTTATCAAAAATTGCATAGTAAAGAGGTAGCATGAATCCATTGCATACTTGGTATAAATGGTGTTTATAATGAGCTTTCCATAGTTTCTGGTGGTAGATATGAATAGGCATAGGGTCTTGTGGAGTCCATCTCCATCCTAACACAGGAAACTTGGAATTGAAACAGAGGGTATCCAGAATGTAGGCACTAAAATTAAATGGAGGGATGAACCTATCAGTAACACGGTATTTGTTTCTGAATTCAAGAATATCCGTAGCCAACTTATCCGATAATATAGTCCCCCAATCCGTGATTTCACTATTACATGCCGCTTCCATCAAAGGAACCATCTCTATGGAAAATTTGGAAGAATCATGCAATCCCCACAATCGACACGTCATGGCTCCAGCATAACAATAAGGAGAGCATAAGGAGTCGACGGAGTACTTACCCGAAGACTCATGTTTGTGTTTCGTTGGGTTCTGTCTCCATTCTCGTATAGGCACTGACTCGGTCTCATTCTCATCTCGAAACTTCTCTAGGAATTCTTTATTGTACTTCTTCTCTGGCTCGGGCAAATGGTACATTTGTCTGAAATCGTTGGGCTGAAATGAACCAAATACTATTCCATCAACAGTGGAGAATGTTCTGTCCGTGATTGGAATTTCCTCAATTTCCCGTCTCACCACATCCGTATACGAAAGAATTTTCTCTCGAGCTGCTATCCTATGTAGGTAGGAATCAACCAAATCTTTTAAAGTAGCATCAGATTTCCGGCTTGAACCTGCTGAAGCTTGTACCGATGTTTGCTGAGGGTCCTCGGCTTCTACCAGGTTGTAAATATTTTGCCAAGTAGTGCTGCCAAGGCAGAGCCATGTGGTATCTGAGATTAATCCCTTCTTGCTTGGTCCCGGATCAGTGGCATGTTGCCCTGTTACCATAGGATCCGAAGGCATTCCAGACTTCTTAGATTTCTTTCCCATTGTTACTGCGGAAAAACTCTGCGCAAGAGAAAAATAAACGTAATGTAGAGAATAGATGGCGAAAACCAAGTATGAGGAAATTGCGTCAATCAATGAGTAATGGAGGATTTATCATAAGGCTCCCGCGGATGCAATCTCTGAAAGGATTTAGGCATGACTGCTCATTAATTGGCAGTTAAAACCTGTCAATCATTTAATTGCTCATTATATCCTTTATTTTCCGAATAATGGTTTAAGCATGGATTTGATTTTTTGGCGGTTGGACGCGAGCGAATCTCTATCGGGAAGAGAAAAGGCTTTCAATGATAATTAATATATAATATAGCGAAATCATATTGATCCTTTTCGAAAGTCGCGTTTTGGGCTCATCGCAATCAGAAATCGGAGGAAGGCTTTGGAAATTTTATTTAAGTCTTATGGAATCCCCGATCGCTGATAACGATATCGCTTGACTCGCATCGGGAGATTGAACGAGGAGAGTTTGTTATGTTCACGTCGCATTCCCCGAACAACGATTGCGATATCGCGTCGGAGCAAAGGGGAGGGGCCTTTTATTATTTGTTTTCCTGATATCCATTGGCTATTTTGCTTTTATCGCATCGGGGAAAATCAATGGGTCATGGTTATGCATCCTTTGTTGTTGCGATATGCGATCTTGCGATCGCTTTATCGCAATAATAAAGGATTATTCGTTTTATTTTTAAGACCGATTTATTTCAAAAGGTTTAAAGTTGTTTTTTTATTTCCGAACCTTTAGAAGAGTGATGTATTAATTCCAATTTAATCTAAAAGGGACCCATTTCAATTTATAATTTTCTAAAGTAAAATAAATTAAAATGGGGGGTTGTTGTATAGCACGACAATTGGTGATTCGTTGGAAGAAACAGTTATCTCTGAAAAAGTTATTGAAATTTTGAACTTTCTTTACATAGATACCTTATCAAAAAGGAAAGTTCTAATATAACTAAGTATACACACATTTTGAATATAATAAAGACATGTTTTTGCTAATTCTTTCCCTTGCTAAAACTAAATACATTCTAAGTTTTAAATTGGCCTTTATTGGTTGATAAGATAAAACAAAACATCTTTCCAACTTAGCCATTTTAGTTGACCCCTTTGTCACAGGTAGAGCCTCTACTACCAGCAAACATTCATAGTTTCGACAGGGATACCTTTTAACCATTTGATTGTTCACGACCCCTTCCATCTCAGAGTATGATTAAAAGAATGAATTCAAAACATGTTTTCATATTTTGTATTTCTTTTCTTTTCCTTTTCTTTTGTAAGATAAAAAGCCATTGTCCTGGTTTGGTTGCCAGCTGATTTGACAATGCATTCACTGGTTGTAATCTGATCGAACAAGCTGGCTTGTGATGAGACCCCTTGTCTTATGTTTATAAGCCATTACCCTGTTTTGGTATGCAGTGTTGGTAATGTCGGTCAGATTATTTCCCAATGATCATGGTAAGCAGGCTTGTAATAAGACCCCTTATCTTTATATCGGATATTTTGGAATTACACTCTGAGTAATCATATACTTGAATGAATGGGATGAACAATTTTCTCCTTAAGAGAAAATGGATGACAAGGTAAGAGTTGAGGATGCTAAGATTGAATCAATCTCTATTTTGATATTGGTAACCTTTTTGTGACCAGTTTGAAAACATTAAAATGATTTACAGTAGTTCTAAACCTTGAGAGGATTTTCACAAAACAAAATGGGGTTTTCAGAATGCTAATATACCTAATTTCGTAGAAATTGTTCCTTTTTTTTAAGATTTCTATTTTACAAAAGTAAATATTAAAATACTTCTTCCTAGCAACATTTCAATATAGAAAAGGCCAATAGAAACTATTTTACAACCTTATTTCCTAATGATCCTAAATATTGCAAATCCTATTGAATTTAAAAGAGAAGGGGTTACCTCCTCAATTGAAGAATTTCTTTAAGATGAGGCCATTCACAGGAAGAGTGTCCCTCTTTCCTTATAGATCTTGTAATATGAATGTCAAATGGCCTACCTTCTCGCTGATCTAAAATGGTCCAAGCCACATATTTTGGAATTTGGTGTGTTTACCTTTATCCTCATGTGCTTTGTCCCATTTTAGAGCTAGATCACCAACCTGCAACTGTTTAGAACTAGATGAAGCTGAATCAAATGATAACTTGATTATCTGTTGATGTTTATCATGAGTAATTTTGGCCTTTTCCCTTTCTTCCTCTAATTTTAAAATTTGATCATGTCTAAGTTGGATAGAAGAAGAGGGTCTTTCTTCAATAAACTGAACTAGGGCTAGAGAAGGAAGTGCTAAATTGGTCAGTAGTACTGCTTCTTTCCCGTAGACAAGGTTGAATGGGGAAGTACCTATAGAGGCCTTCTGCGCTATTCTATCAGCCCATAGTGTGAATACTAAAGATTTGTGCTAGTTTTTATGATTTTGTTCGATAGTTCGCTTAATGATTTTCAGTAGATTTGTATTGGTAGATTATTCTAGACCATTACCCTAGGGATAGTACTTTTCAGAATATTTCAATTTAAATCCTCTTTTGATAGCAAACTCAAACATGGCATTTCCAGAAAAATAACATGCATTATCAAAAACAAGAGCATTTGGGACACCAAACCTGGTAATGATGAACTGGTCTATAAATTCTATAATTCCTTCAGAGTTTGTTGTCTTTAATGGAATTGCTTCAACCCACTTGCTAAAGTAATCAGTAGCAGTAAGGATATACTTGTGTTGTTTGGAGGATTGTGGAGTTATCTCTCCAATGATGTCTAGTCCCCATTGTTCAAAAGGTTGATCGATATTAACTGGTTGCAAAGGAAAAGCCGGTTTCCTTTGTCTTCCACTGGAGACTTGACAACTTCGGCATTTTCTTACATACTCATGGGTATCTCTGAATAAGGTGGGCCAGTAATATCTAGCATGGATGATTTTATGAGCTATTGTGTCAACTCCAAAATGTCCTCCAGCTAGTCCATCATGTAGTTCCTGCAAAACCTTTTGTGCTTCAGGTTTCTCTAGGCATCTTCATAAAACTGAATCGTAGTTTTGCCTAAAAAGAACATCATCAATGATAACAAAGTTTTTTTACTTTAATCTAATAGCCCGTTTTTTTTTATAAGAGAGATTAGGAGGTGCATGCCCATTTTTTAAATAAAAGATTAAATTAGCATATTGAGATTCAGAATCGGTAACACTTATCTGGTTGATTTCTTCAATATGATCTGTATCACCTGATTCGGGAATGTTGGATGCTCTTGCTAATAGCCTGCAAAAACCTTGGCCTCTAACAATCTTTTTTGGCTTGATTTCCAATTCATATGCTTGAAGTGTTGTAACCCAATTTGCCCTTTTTTCACCTAGTTCTTTTTGGATTAGTAATTGCCTTACTGCAGAAAAAGGAACTATTACTTTTGTATGGGCTTTTAGAAGGAAGGGCCTATAGTGTTTGATGGCTTTATACATAGCAAAGGCTTGTTTTTCAACTTCAGATTAATTTAGTTCTGCACCTTGAAAATTTGAACTAAAGAATGAAATCGATGCTTCCAAGTTGTGATCGTTGATTTGAGTGAGTACCTCTGCATAAGATAAATCGGACGCGATAGTGTACAATGTGAAATGATTAGAGAAATTAGGAGTGTTTAAAGCGGGGGCATTGATTATTGATTGATTGATTAAATCAAATGCTTCTTTTTCCATAGTCCCCCATCTGAACACTGAATTTTTCTTAATCATGGTTTGTAATGGTAAAATGATATGAGAAAAATCGGGAACAAATCTTTTGACAAAGTTGATCTGACCTAAAGATGACTGCATTGATTTTTTGTTATGAGGAAATGGGCTTTCATAAATTTCTTTAATCCTGTCGGGATCAATATAAATACCATCTTTGGAAACAATAAAACCTAAGAGCTTTCCTTGATCTAGAGCAAAGAAGGATTTTTTAGGATTAAGTGAAATACCATACCTTCTACATCGTTCAAAGATTTGATTCAAATCATGTAAATGGTTAGGTCTCTTTTTAGAAAATACAGTAATATCATCTAAATAGATGACTACTGTCTTGTTGATGAATCCTTTGAAAGCTATATCCATTGCTCTTTGGAATGTAGCTCTTGCGTTAATAAGTCCAAAAGGCATTTTCTGATAGGCGTAAGTTCCCCATTTTGTTCTGAAAGTAGTTTTGAGTCTGTCGTCAGGATGAACCAGGACTTGGTTATATCCTGAAAAACCGTCTAGAAAGTACATTAGTTCAGAACCTGCTACTGAATGGAGTATTTGCTCCATGGTAGGTAATGGGAAATTATCTTTTTGACTTGCCTTGTTCAGATTTCTGAAATCAATACCAATCCTGATGTCACCATTTTTCTTCCTGACAGGTACCATGTTGGAGACCCATTTTGAGTGTCGAATAGGAAAAATAATCTTTGCTTTCAAGAGTTTATTGAGTTCTGATTTTATCTGACTCTCTAAGTTTGGATGTATTTTCCTCAATTTTTGTTGTATTGGTTTTTTTTCAAGTAGAATTGGAATGGTATGTTGTATGATAGATGTATCATATGTTTTTAAATTATCATAATTCCAAGCGAAGACATGTTTATTTTTTCTTAATAATCTAATAAATGATGTCCTTTCCTGTTCAGAAAGCCCTAATCCTAAATTGATATTTTGAGGGTTCTACTCAGTACCAAGATTTATCAATTAAAACCTTAAGGTGGAACTTTGGAGTTTTGAATTGGTTACATGTTTGAACCTGTCTTTAATGTCATAGAGATCTTCAAGTTTAACCACAGGTTTTGGTATGGAGTTTTCCTTATGCTTTTCTTTCATCTGAAGATCATGATCATGTTGTAAATAATACTGAGAGGGGGGGTGAATTAGTATTATCACATTAATAAAACTTTTTCATTTCCAAACTCTGATTCATATATGCTACTTCCACAACTTCTTATGATTAAGTTAATTGATCTTCAATGAGTGCATTAGAACATTATCAACCATATTATCAGTTAACAGATGCAGTAACATAGAATAGATCATCACACATAAGGCACACACATGAACACCATGATATAAGGTGGAAACCCAATGCGGGAGAAAAACACCTGCTGCAAGTCATCTCAATCTTCTTCTTAATAAGAAAATCCTTTTACAATATTTGTACTGGTGCAGTCTTATACCAGTACGGGAGCTACAACACCCTTTGCTCTTGTACTAGCCGATCCATTTACTAGTACGCAGGATGCTACCTGCTACAATGCTCCAAAGATTCCCCTTTTCTTTTGTACTAGCTTAAGTACTAGTACGTAGGCACCGGCCTAAAATATTCTCTCCTCCAGGTACCACGTTTCATCAATTTTCATACTGGATACACTGAAGCACAACACATAATCTGAAGGGCCACATTTCATCTAATTTTCATACTGGACCCAATAACCACATTGAAGCTCATAATCAAACAACCTTCTGAATCACCCAATCACTAGATCAATACAATGAGAGTCATCAATCAGATCTAGTCCATCAGATCACATAAAGATGAGTCATTAAGAACCTGATCCATTCATCCATCAATGTACAAACATTTAATCAATCACCTCTCAGACTGCTGTTACCAGAACATGATATCAAACATCAGACATTACTTCAAAACCTAGATCACAGCAATGATGAACAAGCACAGGTAAATAGATCTCAAGAGAAGTACGCAGCTTCACCCATATAATGCCTGCGTACAAGTACGCACTGTTTGCAACTGATTCCCTACGTACGTGCGCACTGCGCCTCACAGACTCCCTGCGTATGTGCGCTCTGTGTCCAATCAACTGCCTGCGCCCCTCCGCAACTGCAGTGCTTCTACTCCTGCGTATCTGCGCACCTGCAACGCTTCTGTGCCTGCGTATCTTCGGACTTTTCCTTCGCTGGACCTGTGTACCTCTGGGTATAGATAATTTCAAGACTTCAAGAATGACCCAGACTGTCAGATCTACAGATCTGAACATGCGCCAAGGATATAACAACCCATTAGTAGATCTGACTTGTAGTTCTCATGTTTCTCCTTGATTTAGATCTAGCTATCTCTCATAACCCATCACTAGAATTTCAGATCTAGCTTCTTAAGATATTCAACCCAAAAGCACACACTAAGCCAAATGATCTCCTCTTCTTTATATAGGCAAGCTCATCCTTAAATCAAGGATCATGGGGCTCAATTATAATAATAAAATAAACAACACCACGGGCCAAAACCATGATAACACAATACCGTCGGCTAAATACCAAGGGTAAAACATAAGTAACCCCACATGTGCGCACTTTACTGTCTTGGAGTGTGTGCACTGGGGGTACGCACCCCATGAACTGGATAACTGCGGGTATGTACGCACTTTATGTAACACTTGCCTGCGTGTACGCACCTTATGTAAGCTGTACCTGCGTACCTCTTATTTTCTCCAATATTTGATAGCTGATTATCAATCTCTGCTACTATCCTGTTGTACACAAGCTCTGCTACTGTCCTGTTGTACACAAGCTCTGCTACTGTCCTGTTGTACAGTGATCCATCACCTGAATAGGTTGCCATCATGCCAACAATCTCCCCCTTTGGACTTGATGGCAAAGCTTACTTGTGAACTGTCATCTAATCCCTTTTTACTGTCCGGTAACCCATGCATTCTACCACATCTGATATATCTTCTGAATGTATACAAGTGAGATGATCTTCTATGAGAGGGTTGCCATCAAGTACAACACATGCATCATAATGCCAACAATCTCCCCCTTTGGACTTGATGGCAACAATCACTGAATCATTCTCCCCCTTTGACATCAAGGGCAAAGGGTTATGCTCCCCCTAAGAACATGCTCTCCGTGACTATAAACCAGATCTGTTGAAGTCTCTGAATGAACTCCCCCTTTGTATATGCCATGGTGTTCCAATCTGATAAGCTCTTTCTGAGAACAAGCTGAGATGTCTGTTCTGCTATATAGTGTTGCTCAAGCTCCCCCTGACTGTACGAAAGGTCTGCAAAAGATGTTCTACAAGAAGAAAATGACTCTATATATATCATAAATGACCTTCCTATCATCAAAAGACTCAATACATACATCCATCACCCAACCAAGTGGGGATATACTAGAAAAATGACAACCAAGACCATTACATCATTCATCCCAGGCATAGTGGGGAAACCAAGATAGGCCGTTACATGACCTTGATATGACTGAAATATTTCATCAAATGACTATAATAGTTAGAGACACATTATTACATCATGAGTCTTGTTATGACCTTTACATCGAATGATATACATGATAAGACACCTAAATAAGATCATGATAGACATCAATAACATCATTATAGCATATGTCACCAGCAACTTGAATTAGTGCATGAATCATCAGGATATGTCCACATCCTTTTGCATAGAGTCATTCTATCATAAGTGAGAAACACCATAGCCACCCAGATCTTCATGTATCATCAATAGGGAAGATCTGCAATATATGATCTTTATGCATATGCCAACAACGTCATATGAAAGAGAATTCAGAAAATGTACTTCTTCTTGTCCTTACGAAGATCACCATGTAAGCACCATTAGAGAATCAACCACAAATCTGATCTAAGTATCAACTATGTAACTCCAAGAATCATCTGAACAACTCATAACAGCAGTAAGCATCATCACCAAGGACCATAATGCCAACAATGCATTAAGAACATATGCTCCCCCTAAACCTGTGCCATTTGTCAGATCAAATCATGCATATCAATAAGAAGAGTCAGCCAATAAATGCCTTAAGACAAGGTACGCCGTTTTTCTTTATCTGTCTTGCGTTGCTACGCACTTCTCCCTCTGCTTCTCTGCGTATACCCGCAGATCTCGTTCTGCTGCACTGCGTGCCCACGCACTTCTTCTTCTACTATGCTACATACAGTACGCATCCAAACATTCTATCGCGCCGCGTACTACTACAGTAGGTACGCACCTGAACCCACTGATGCTCTGCGTACCCACGCAGTTTACCTGTTTCTGTTTTGCGTACCCACGCTGTCACCCTTCGACTGTTCTGCGTACCTACGCAACTCGACTTCTTCTTCTCTGCGTACCCATGCAGAGGCACCATTAAACACCTGCGTACCTCAGATTAGGGCTGAATTGACAGTCCACCAGTATGCCATAGAATGTCAGATGCCCAGTTCTGCCAGATTCATTTACAACTCCACTTTGCCTACTGCCTTCCTTCAAATACTCATATACGCGATTGTGCAGTATCCAACTCGCGTATATATGCAACTTCTCTTTAAGGAATTTGCATATGAGATTCAGGACACTGAAGTTTTGTACCTTCAGCTCCCTCTGATTCTAGTATGTCTGTATGATGTGCTGTGTTACCCTTCTTCCTCCATATCTTCAAGCGTGATGATGTCATTTTCTCCTTTTGATATGGTGCCCATACTTTGTTCCTGCATTCCTTAGCTATATGTCCAAGCTTGTTACATGCATAACATCTTATATGTTTCATATTCCTCCTGTAACAATCAGTAGC